>UZAN01039527.1:64026-129003 GCA_900618425.1 Echinostoma caproni
CACAGCAAAATCTTGTTAGAATGGGGTCGCATCCAGACCGAACCACTTGCTATCAGATTCGCTAACATGCCCCACCATTCTAAACACACGATCAGCTGAGGGGCCATCACCCACTCCTTGTTCGGGGTCGTTTCGTTCCACGTGTATCACCAATAGCAGGTGTATGCGTGTTGTGCAATCCACTGGGGATTGTCAAAGTGCCCCGCGAACGCATGTGCACATTTGTGTGCACGTGTGTGTATCAGCAGATGCATACACACATACACACAGATAGACCGGCCTCATTTTTCCTTTTCACTTCATGCGGTGACCGCGTGATGGAAAAGTTTTACTTCGTATTTCTGCGGTGGGCTTCGCGAGAAAATTTAATCCAATCCAGGGAAGAAATTCACACATGCTGAACTCTAATCCACGTGACAATTGCAACAGCTGTTTGCGTCACCAGGTCCAATACATGTAATGTTCTAAGGTCAGATGGGGCGAGCCACATCGAACAGCCAAGACCCAAATTAGAATATATGACGTTAGCAAAATCGATGAATGAAAAGGAAGCCGGTTAGATAAATGGTTTGAGACGCAGGTGGATAAAGCACACACAATGTATCGAGTAGGCGGTTTACAGAAAACTGTCCCGGGTGATGTCATTCTAACTGGCTGATTGTAAACATCGAAGGGTAGGAAGACAAATCATCAGTATTGACGCACAATTGAATAGTGCATTCTGTGTCGACCGTTGTGGTTCGTTTTCGTCTACCTTTTATCTAGAGAAGTTCAACTATACGTTTAGGAAATTGGAATTGCACATAGTGCACTTCGAAGCACTTCACGAGATGTCTTTTCGCTAATTGTTACTATCCATACCACCATCAGCACGATCACACACAATCACCATTAACACGATTGCCACAACTGGATAGATAGGCAGACAGACAGAGTCAGGCTGACTGACTGACATAGAGAGTCAGTTAGTCAGTTAGAAATCAACACTCAGTCAGTGTTTTCAGTCGTATCTCTGAACTCCTCTGCGCATTTCTATCTGTCTTTCTATTCATCTACACTCCATTTCACAATCACTCCATCTTGAAATTGCTACGTAGAACGCATGGTATCTGGTCGATTACCCGATGAACATTACAAATGAACATATTGGTATAATAAGAACGTGAAACAGAATGAAACCAGACATGTTCACAGTTTATCTTCACTAAAAAAGCAATTTTTTGGCCTCTAGTGAGACTGGATACACAGGATCAAAATGTGAAGACCATAGATGACAAATTTGCTTCTTTTTATCGTTATTCCTGTTGAATGCGTGAGCATGGTAGTGTGATATTCAACATTTTGCGCCATAGAAGTCATTAGTTATGGGTCATCCAATAGGCTTTTTGGATGCGGTATGTATATCAGTGAGATAATGCACACTGTTTTTATAAAAAGGTTCTGCGCAACTTTTTAAAGTATGCGGTCGATTATTATGTTTCTTTGATAGTCGTGTAAGGATCCGCGACTGACAATATAGATACAGACATGTTACAATAAGTAGTATATGAATGACTCGACAAAATTTACCTGGAAGCACACGACCGGTTTCGCGATTCTTGCCGCTCGTCAGCATGCGTATCCGATAGTGTCTTGTCTTTTCATACGTATGCTTGTACCCGGGAAGTGTATTTTCATCGCAATAATCTCAATTGCAACACCGGGTAAATTCATTTAGACCACGACCAGTCCATCCGTGAATCAACACTATGATTGGACGTTTTGTAGGTGGGTTAGATGTTACTAATAGTATCTATCTATCTATCTATCTATCTATCTATCTATAAAGTTACATTTGAAATTTGAAATGAACCACAGCCACCGTTGTAGGATGGAATGTACGGATAATTTAACGCAGTTATAGAACTGTCAGAAGATGCTTCCATATTCAATAGTTTCAGTACTCTGTCGTATATCGAATGTGTACGGCCCCATCAACCAACAATCGTCACTGACTTAAAGGAATGAATCATGCAATAATGGTTCTTGAGCGACAATTTTGATTTTCTACCTTTTCAAAAGAAACGTTTTCACATCGATATGTGGATGCGCATCTGCACTAGATCAAACAATAGCTTGCTGGAAATTCACTCTATACCTCCGTAACCAGAGGACAGAACTGCATATGTGGTAAAGAAATAAGGAAATTGTTGTGGTATTGTGTACCCCATCTAGTAAATATGATTCACCCAAGAGTTCCAATTCAGGTCGTTTTCAGTTAATTATTAATCAGTTTTGGTGCTACATGTGCACCCCACATTCCCGGATTCAATCTGATTCGAATAGTGACTAATGCCGGCAACGACTATTGAGAGGGCTATGCTGATATTTCATCTATATAACTAAGACTTCTGGATTTGAATGGTAATCTTTCTTGCCATGATAAATGTTCCGGAGTCTATTAATCCTCCATTTTGTCAGAATCGAACAGGAAGTACAATACAGAGTTTGATTGGGCTTCGCACTCTATAAATTTGTCTAATCAACGTGTTGTATCTGAATACCACTGAACTGTTTATGACCGTCCAGGATGTACACTAATCGTTGAAACAGGCTCACCGTAATTCTGTCAAATCGATTTGAAAGGTGAATTCGTCAAGTATATAGCAAAAGAAGCGTGAACTGAAAGCTAGGAAGCACTGGCCCCTGTTTCGACCTGGTTGGGTTTCATCAATAGTACGAATCCGTCAACCCGCCTGAGGATCGAACCCTGGACCTCACAGGTAGAACGCAGGAATGCTACCCACCGATGTTGAGACGACGTGAAATAAACATACACAACTGGCTTCCATCCGCCCCATCCTCGCTTGGGAATATCAACTATGGCTATTAAGATTATAGTATATAAGGAAGTTTGAGAGTTTTGACCATTGGAGCTTACGTCGCATATTGAAGGTAACTTAGCGGCATCGGGGTTTGACTGCACTGCTTTCCTAAATGCTCTGAAAGCCTGATACTAAACTCTCGCATCAGGCTCCAGCGTCTGCACCCTGCAGTGTATGGCATTGCTGACTCGGTGGCTAACTGAAGGTCAGGAGCAATACGATCAAGACGTATATGGAATTACTGGGTTTGCCATTCGTTTATGTGAATCGTAACTGGTACCGAAACTTTGCTACCGATGACCACTCATGGATTGTCACCATCAAAGATATCCAAGAATCCAACTTATCATAATGCAGTTAAGTAGGTTTCATTGATCCACCGGATGGGATATCTGCATTGAGGGTCTTGACTGGAATGAGTCTTTAGAATACCCCGTGAACTTCGACTGTGCATAGCAGGAGTGTGGTCATCACGCGGTTGAACAACATACAGTCACTACAGTGTTACAAATCGGTGACCAGAAAGTCTCGAGTCAGCTCGAGGAATTGAAAGTTGCGCAACTCGAAAACAGAATTATCTAATTAGTGTTCCAAAAGGGTTGGTTAGAGGGGAATCTGGCTATGCGGGGTCACAGATGACAGCGAAAATACGACGTGAAACTACGAGGCAGACACTGTATCGATAGAGTGCAAAAAATGAAGAGAAATATGTTGTCAGTTTTAACTTCTGTATCAGAATAAAGTACATTTCTATGGTGATCAATGACAGCGAGGGAATGAATCGAACTGCCGATGGGAAAATCAATGCACGCGCAAGAGTGAGAAAGATGTTGCGACAAAAAACGATGTATTGTACCAGATACATCGACGGACGGATGTGTGTGTGTGTGAGTGCGTTTGTGTGTGTGTGTATGAACTAATTTCAATCTGAAACAAATAGCAGCGTTGGGGGGTAGATACCGATCAAATCGAGGATTCTATCGTCGTCAGATTGATGCTGTCAATTTGATTGATGAAACAATGTAAAAGTTTATAGATTTCTCATAGACTATAATTGAAATTTCAATCCACTTTAATGAGTGCAATTCAGAATGCATGTCAGGAAAGGGTGTGTTTCATACTGATTGTTAGCTACGATAGCAATCACTGTTTTGTTCATGAAAAGCAACAATCCGGAATGGACCAAAAACAGGGCACACTAACTAAGATCTGTCGCTTATTGCATTCTCAGCAATGATTTAACACAGTCTGTGAAAAACCAATGAGAAACTCATTTTAAGAATTGACAATTAACTAAGAACAATCGTGCATGGTCCGCACTGATGAGAATCTGAATCGATTGCTTGAAGACAGCCAAGACCTCATGGCTGCACAGATGATGGCGAGACAGTCACAATGTAATGTAAATGAATGCGATAATATATGTTATCACACCGGTTGAGCAGTGTGACAATTTATTTCGTCTGTAGCTCTTTCTGGGGTAGCTTTTGCTGATCCCGGAAGCTGTCACAGTCTACTGAGACAACGACACGATCTACCTCTCCGTGTAATGAGACTTATTCTTTCTCCAAGTTGCCTTTATTTTTCGTGATAATCAATGTCATAATGATCAATGTTCTAATCCAAATCTCGAATACTCTTAAGTTTTCCCTTGGTTTCGCCAAAAGTTATAAGCTTACGATAAAGCTAATCTCGGGAAGATATCGATTGTCTTCCTAAATTCCATTTTCGTATCTTGATCACTCCGATGGTGTTGAACCGGTGATAAATTTGCAAAAAGAGCTGTCGATCTGAAGTAAAACGACACTGGATTTGTAAGTTTTGCTTGATACCGCCGGTTAGGCTGATTTTGTCACATCTAACAGCGTGTTATTCTCCAACGGACTATTGAATCAAGTGGTCAGTTTTGCAGTCGATTATAAACCTAGCCTGGTCGTAGTTACAAGAGTGCGTTAAGATTTCTCATTATGTTTAGGCTGCACAGTGCTGATTTCAGATAAGGAAACAAAATTCCACTGATGAATGTGGAAAGTTTTACAGCTTATTTAAGCCTTGTGACACGCGGCTAGAATCATCCGAGCGGTTGAGATCATTCAATTGAGGTGCGTAGTATCAAATCGGCGTTAGCAACACATGTTATTCGTTCGTGCTTCTTGGCTTCCTTTCTAACCTTGCTTCTAAAAGTCATTTTTTGAGCCAAATATCTGGTTTTAACAATGATCTCATAAGTTAGCTGAATGTGAATAAGGAAGAGATACTGCTAAAGTACCTTTTGGGGATTTAGCTATTCACCGACAATATCTTCGTTGGGAAAATGGGGTGAAGGTGACGGGATTATAACACAATAGTCGTGAGCTTCAATGAGCCGATAGTTTGTACGATTCAACCACCACAGTCCAACTATCTACCCTCTCTGCCAAGGGCGCATTCCGATCTTGCCTATTATTCCTCTGTATGAAACTCATGGAATGCCAGAAATAAAGACAAGACAAGATATACTGCTATTGAAAAAGTAATATTGCAGCTGTTACTAACAATCGATAGTTCGAAAGATAGGCCTTCGTGATAGGCTGAAGCTATCTGGATCTATTCGTGATTAAAAAGACGTGATACTATGAACAGAAATTCGGTAATATTTATTGACTCAAATGCCAGTTTCAAGTGAATATTGTCGAATTTAATTCTATCCTATGATAGATTGAGTCGCATACATAGCAATGAAATCACGAAATAAAACGCGAGAAAGACCGTAAATCAATTACAGTCATTTTTGCCTCATAATTATTGCAAAGTTCTCATCCCATCTGTGGATTGAACTCAGGTAGAACGCCCAGATATCACCCACCCCGCTTAACCACTAAACAGCTGGTTAGACTGTTTCATATTTTCGATATATATGTCAAAACACAAATGCTCTCTGGTAGCTTGACTCGAGCAGTTAATCTTAGCTGAAACAGTTCGATTCGCTGTCTCGTGATCAAACGGATATTAGGCTTCCGTTCTACTCATGTGATTCCCAGTTCGATCATTGGTAAGGTAAGGTTGCTAATCAGACCCACCACCACCAGCAACAGACGAGTAGTAAGTGCTTCCCAGATTTTCAGTTTAGCTTTCCTTTGGAAATAATGTGGAACGGCTGTACCTCGGGCTGTGGATGTTGGTGGTGATGTTGTCTCCGAGCTGGGAGAACACACTGCCACCATTATTACCTTTCCTTTGCTTCATATACCCCTTGGGGTTTTGAATTTGATAAGTCCGTATAGACAAAGCTCCCAACGAACTTTAGTCCCTCCATTTAGACTGATTCAGCAACTTTGCATTTTTTCAGTCAAAATATTCGAATTGGACAACGAATTCCAGCGATCAATCAAATACACATTCCAAGGCTCGAAAGCTGAATGTATAAAAATACCATTTTATATTGATCCCTTGGTTTGATTAACCGACCTTTACTGATCGTCGATTGTCTGTGCTATCGGGTTAAAACTGGGGCACGCATGCACGCATGCGGACTCGGACGCACAGTGATCATCTTTGATCAGTTAGCATACACGTGGATTGTTCGGGAGAGAAAACTGGAGAACAAAACGATTGTACTGCTTTTCTTCCTCCTCTTGTTCTCCATTTTCCGTCTTTTATCCCCTCCCAATCCTGCATTCCCTTATCCGATAGAAAAATGAGGAACACAACAATCAGACGCATGCCAGACTGACACTTTGTACAGACTGGGCAAAAGACAGTATCAGGTTGACGTGCAGTGTGTCAAGAGGCAGGATATAAAGTTCCAACATTTGGAGTCTAATTTTAGACATACCGTGTGCTAGAAAAGGGGACAATAAAAGAAATGGTGGGAGTGGGGGCACGAGAAGTGATCAGACGAAATAGTAGTGGATCCTGCCGGACGGAGAAGGGGACGGGGTAGACCAACAAAAAAAAATTGTCGATTACAAAAGCGTCTGTTGACATGATGCAAAAACGTTCTACCCTTCTCGTCATGTCTTTGCATGCGTTAAATACACGCGCATCCATAGCTGAGATGTCACAAACCAATCCGAGCCTGGAGATACGAATCTGCAGTACAGTAAACCTACAAAGGGGGTGTAAATGGTCGAGGCTTTGCTATCACCCAACCGTGGATTCTAGCCAAGTTGACCTGGTGTGTACCATCCAACGCAGAAAGTCAAACGACCAAGGAAGTAAACTAAACAGGCAATTGCTTCGGATTGATGTATCGGGAGAACGGTAACCAACGAATGAACGAGATTTGGACGTGATTGTTAGGGGAAAAGTGTGAAGCCAGAAATCAGATTCGGATTTTATGAATCTGGGAACTTAACTGTACAGTTTAAACCGTGCATACCATTTGTTCTGTAATAATCGATGTTTATACGAGGAAACTAAAATGAATTAATATCAAATAAAATAAAAATAGTTTTTATCGGTGTGTGTGTGTGTGTTGGACTCAAAAAACTACTAACTAATAGGTGCGAAGGTCCTTGGTTGGTCGTCCACACCTCGACACTATCACACTATGGAATGAATCATGGGCAAAGTAAAATATCGAGGACAATGTAAAGAATGATTAGTTCAAATCAGGCGTTAATAGATTGGGAACGAAATATCAGAGCCAATCACAGTACTTATGGCCGACGAATACCAAGCGGTTGAACAAGTGAAGTGGTTGTCACTAACGCGCTCCATTGACCGGGAGCTCAAGGTTCGAACCCTGCAACCACCAATAAATTTTCATCGTGGGCTAGCGTGCTGTCATCCGGCTGCACATCAAACCTGTCTTATTAGAACAACAATCTCTGGGCCTAGGTCGGTGAGTACCGTAAAAAACAGCACATCTCGCGACTAAAAAGGGATTTACTCTTATTGTGAATAACACAAAGTAGTATACGACCTAAAATCGTCCAAACTTTCATGTCAATCCGAATCAAAAGAGTGAATGGTTCACTTTCGGAATGCAACTGCATGATTATTCTGAATATTTAAGCAAAATTTTAAATTTAATTTGTGTGAAGAATTGGACGAACGTTTTGGTTAATTGGCAGTCAATGGAAGAGAAATTGCTCATGATAAACAAATAGATTGATCGGAAAACTTAAATCCTGTGAAACAGAGCCAATTCCATGTTTATTTAGAAATAGTTACAGTAACTTGCAAGATAATTAGAAATACAGCTAATAAATCCATCAGTGACATTTACTTCCCGAAATAAGAGCATACTGACTGACACATCTGTTTCTTCCACAACCGTATGCGGGCGGCCCTTCCTCTATCGTTGGTCTGTATAGTCGGAGCGTTGTTCTTCTGAATCCATAGTATTTTTCATCGAATCGATCATTCAGTGGAATTTCGTGTAATTTTTGTCATCTACTCCGTCCATGCGATACCCTGGAATCTCACACTGTAGTTGATAGCGGTCTCCTGAGTTTCTACTCATTGCCGCGTTTATTTTCTGAGGCCTTAAGAAAATATGCTCCGCTTTTGGTCACCTGAACCAATTCTGTTGGTACACGGGGCCATAAGTTCAACATGTTTGCAAATATAATCTCAAAGAATACTGCACAGTGAGATTAGATGGTCAATTTTACGTGTGAATATTCAGAGGGCATGAGCTGGAGAGAAAAACCAGTACAGAACAGCATTTCATAATTTTGCGCTTCTTAGAAAATTGATGGACGCCACCGTTCTGCGAGTTCCTGGAGTCATCTTGTGATCAGGTCTAGTGAGCAAATCGACAAGTTTCACAGAGTAAAATGACGACCGAAAGGGCACAGAGAGGTCATCGAACGGCGATGGAAATGTGGTTGAAGAGTGAATATTGGGGACCATTCGGCGAAAAGACAGATGACTGTACGCCAACAATAGCCCAAAAGTACCAAGTAAAGTAGGCACCGCCGGGGAATGGCTAAGCAGTTCTTGGGGTGGGTGGGGGACTTGCCATGGGCTTGAAAAGTTAAAGAATTTGTGAGGAAATAAAAAAAATCACTAAGCATGGAAAAGATCGGAGATCCTCCTCGACGCATACCGTGCAAGTGCAATAATATTAGGGAAACAATATATGGAGGAGAAAAACTGGAGGTTAAATAAAACTGTAAGTGAATCATAGTTGAAATTTAGATTAGCAATATGGGGTTCGCGTTTGATGGATACGTAAAAACAAGACGGCTTTCAGTAGGATTGAAAACTGGTCGACCGCTAGTAACCCAAACAGGGATAACACCCAGGTTTCAATAGAGTGATACACACGAAAAAGAACGATCGGGAGCGGTATGGATAGGGGAGGCAGAGGGAGTGTTGCAAGAGAGAGAAAACAATATGTGGTGGCGACATCAGCATTGATATGATTTAGACTTTGAGATAAAGGGTTGTTGATTAAGAGATGGAGGAAAGTTGGGGACAGATAGAATACCGAATTCAACCTACTCTACTGCATCAGCACGAAATGGAATTGAAAGATCCCAAAGAAACCTTTTTATTCGAATGGTGAAACACGAGAAAGGTCCAAAATTGTGGAATTTCTCCCTGATTCCCTCAACCGAATTCCTTAGGGATGTTGCGGAGGACTGAATGTGACTCACCATGGTGGTCAACGCTGGAAGAAATAACGTATATCATCGGGTATGTTTGTGGCAGTGGACGCAATATCGACGTTCGTTGAGAAAGTTGCTACATCCCACATGACAGCGGCTGTGTTTGGAAACCACCAGTTCCATGACTTTCGAGTGGGCAGAGGGCAGCGTGTTGGGGACAGTACTTATTTGGATCAAAGTGAGCACTTTGCTGGGAAAGCGGTGAACTGCTTTTCAACAATTGGAAAACACTCGTCGTGTGAGAAAAGAAAACGGAAGATAAGAGCATGCTATGGTTTACAAGTCTCGAGCACGACTGATGAGATGCCAACTCGGTAGAATGGGTTGAAAGTTTCTAGTGAACACAGCTATGGGTGAATGGACACCCCTGGTTGTGATTTGGGGACAAATTTGGGACCATGGTGTAATGTCTATCCATCTGATAAACCGAGGTCGGACGCTTTGCAAATGTGAACAGCTTTGGAGGAAGTGTGTTACAAGATGCCATCTGTTGAACTCGACCGCACCGATCTACTCTATTCGTTTTACTTTTCGCTGACAAAAACAATGGACACTTGACGAGTCTAGCCTCCGTGCAAACCTACACGAAAAAATCACCCGGCGGATGTAGCGGCTACGGGGGAGGGGGAGGAGAAGGTGAATCAATATGCGGTAGTGGGACGTTTGAGTAAGATTCGGACCATACGGTAAACATGTCACAACCGTGATCAAGTGTGTTATTTCTGTCATGTAGTCTTGTTGTTGTTGTTGTCTTGCCTGTGCGAAAACCACTTCATCATGGCGGTGTCAAGAAGCCTATTTGTGGAATTTCATCTACAACAGATGGTTGTCGACATGCTTATCTCTACCAGATTTAGTAAAAACTGATCCAATTTCTCACCAGAAATAGTAAGAACTGTTGACAGAATTGTAGCTGTTGATAAAGTAGATTTGGCTAGGTTTTACACATACGTTTTTGCTTCCTATTTATTGACTTTAGAATGGTACAAACAAGTTACTTGGACGAGGATAGCGACCGACCAAATATTGTCCGCGGGTTCACAAAAGTGAGAAAGTAAAAAGAATCATAGTCCCGATTTGGTATCAGAAACTTGAAACCATTTCACCCGATCAATTAGCGACACCTTGGACGTATAGAATAGAAAAAAAACTACGCAACATGAATTCCTGTGAGACCCATCCCATTTATATGGCGTGCTCCACATTGTAAACTGGCTTGAGGGTTAGTTCTAGACCCTATCAGGATGGCTTATGCGATAAAAAAGAAAATATTAGGCTTGTCAACTTTATTTCCTGTATAAATGTGAATAAAATATTAACGTGCCTTTTCATCAATGGTATCATGGACATCAGTGATTGACCTGTGCCACAAATTCATGTTAATTATATTGGTACGAAATACGGACCAATGGACTGTGGAACCCCTAGTGGTCCTGTGACCCCTCCTCGAGTAAAAAGTATATATATATATATATATATATATATATATATATATACAACACCTGCAATCAAAAATGCTTCTAAGTGTTACGTGACTTCGTTATGACGTCCTGTTGAATCAAGGGTTGAGAAATCTCTTTCACCGATCAGCTGTCTTCCTCGTTCAAACCAGTGTTATCGATTAAATGATTTAAAAGGCTCTATGGAGAAACCACGCAGATAATAAGCTGCCTAACGCTCACGTGTGCTCACTATGCTTCCTTGTTAAGTCGTCCACCGATTGGATAGCGTTCCGTTTTGTTCTTGACTGTATACGTCACAAATAGTGATGGGGTTTTTGCACCAATTAAGAGGGGCTAGGCCTCTTCGACCCTAAAGAAGTGGATATATCACCCTCGCAGTGCGAAACTACATGGCAACACCAACTGGCTATTTCCTCTGACAAGTTTCACTGTTTCACACTCCGGGAGATTTATTGGCTGGTGCTTTTATGCCAGTATTTTGAGCAAAGTATTGAGGCGTTTAATAAAGTTTGTAAAACCCACTCACCAGATGTCATTGCAATCCTTGGGAAATTCTCGGTTACAGTGGATCAGGAAGTTTCACTTCACGTGGTTTAAGGAATTGCAGTTAACTTACTGAGACAGTGGCCGGATCGATCGTTTATCGCATTTATTAATTGATGTGCAATTGATTCCCCATAACTACCTATAAACCATCTTTCATGTTTACACCCTCTGTATGAGGTTAAACTAAAAAGAATTGAAGACCAAGAAAAAAACAGTACAAATCTGCCATTCTGAGCGATGAGCTCTGATTGGTCCCTTTTTAAGAGTGAATGGTAAAGTGTAAATATGTGATAATTAAGAAATTTCATTCGACCGTTATGCACTTATCAATAGCTTTTCACTACCAAAAGTTCAGAATGTATAGACAAGTGGAACGAAATTTTATAGGATTAATATAATTTACTCTTACTCTGGGGTAGAACTTAACCAGCCTACTCAAGACCTCACCACTATCCATGTGCATGTCGTGTTATGTAAATACAAGAGATTGCCGTTTGATATTAATGCAGCTCCCCGTATTTCCCAAAGGATCACAGACAAAAAGCATGTGAATATTCCAATATATCACTGATCCGCAACTGAATGGAATTGAACATTTAGAGATACTCTGCTACCTCTCACAAAATTTATTAGAGAAAGATTTACTACTAGGGAAGGCCAGTTGCGCAGTTTTCGTGATTTCAATTGTTTATCTGGGTTATTAGCTCCACATCCTCTACCGGGTAAGATGAAATCAGCAGTAAAAACCACCTATTCAGCCCAACGAGATGAAACTTGGATCTATCGAAACAGTGATTTCCATTCACTTCATTTCTTGAACGACTAATTTGTCGTTTTCTCGCTCACACTCGTTTCACTTCTTTAGCTTGTTGGAAAAGAGAATCTCTGCCTTGAACGAGAAGCAGAAAAAGGATACCGAAGTATTGACTCACTTATTGAAAAACAATTAGTTGGATTAAATTCGTAGAAAAAATATCATTGGTTAAGTGAACATTAACCAATCACCTTTTGTGTTCTCTTCGTCACAGAACTCCCATTTGAACCATATAACCTTTGATCGGTCCAGGCTATTGGCTACTGAATCACAGTTCTGAAACTGTAACGTGTAGCCCCTTTAAATGGTGTTATCTTGGAGGCTCGGAGAATCACAGATATACTTGGAACTGGTTTACATAGAAGTAAAGACTCTGTGACCGTTAAGTGTTTAATGACGTCACCAAATCCCCACACTAAAGTTTCATAATGCTATGTGGTGCCTTATCATTCGGAATTCGTGCTTTAATTGGGCACGTAAACTTTGATAACTACCTTCATCTGATGATATTCGCATCATGCACTCTACAAACTGCATGGACAAACTATAACTGAACGGAGAAGCAGTGCTGTTGTTTTGGGTATCAAACTTTTTCACCAAAATCTGTGGGGCAACTGTTTTCGAGCTAGCGATTGACCGTAAGCAGTGACTACTATTTCTGGGCGGAGGTAAACATATAGAACAGATGAAAGTTCTCAGAATGGTACGATAGGTTCTCCATCGACCTGCTTAAAACTAGCGAACCCACTATAACCCTGGACAGAAAAACTACTTATCGGACCCGTTGTTCCTGATATACCATAAAGAACAAGCAAAACGAACCTCTGACTGAGTGTTTTTATTTCTTGCAGCACTCGGATAACTCTCCAATCTCATCGAGCATCATGATCAAACACGAATTAGATATAGGTCCTTAGTTGTCCTCAGTGAAACGAATGATGCAACTTCTTTGACCTCCCCAAGTGACGAAACATGATCGCCCTTTTTTTCAGCTCTCAATCCGAGCGGAGTAAACGCGAAAGATGTATATTTCCTGGTTCTCGCATTACTGTCCCCAAGTCGGTTAGGGATGTGATAGTGAATGAGTTACATAACTCCCATCTAGGTATAGTGTTCATAAAGACCGTCGCTAGGTCCGAAGTTTTTGACCTCAGACTGACAAATAAATGGGGCCGATAGTGTATTTTGGTGACTCATCTGAAAAATATCGACCAGCAAGACAAATACATCCATGGATATTGCTAGCTGGCCGCCTACAGTGCCGTCACACAGATTATTTCAAACCTGATGAGGCAAAGACGTTAGTGCCGACAACCGATGCTTACTGGATAGACGTTCACATCGTGCTGAACACCAACTCAGAATCCACAAAAGACAAAATGCGTTTGGGATTAGCCTCGTAAGGTTTTTCAATCCTTGCCAGTCTCTCTCATAATTATTAACGGTTGCAGATGTATTTGTCGGCGTAACTGCATTGATAAAACCAAGAAGTGGTTGGATACAAGCTGTTGCAGAATGAATTTCCAAGTGCCGGGCCAGTCACCACATGGGTAATGTAAGAGACAGAACAGTGGGTTTAATTACCGGCACACTTTCTTCACTAACCACTGTAAGGAAAAATTGAAAGATCCAGCGATCGGTATCACTAGACTGAGTACTTTATTCACCACCAGATTGGAGAAATGATAGTCTGAAAATCATTAAATCGTTTAACCAATTTTTCCGATTTGTCACTTCAAAGCACAATTTTATCAAAGTCTTGCTCCCCAGCTAACCACTTATGGACACATCACTCACGTTTTAGTTGGCTAATCTTCACAATGCCCAACTAGAATGAGGAATTCTTTAGCCGTTCCATTTTTATCCACCTCATTGAGTTAAATTGTTCGACTGCTTAATCCCCGGTCAGTTGACATTTCTTTCCAACATCGCATTACAGATGACATTTGATGTCCATGGTTTCAAACGAGATCTTCTACAGTTTCATGGTTTCCGTTCTCGAATTAGTATATTGGGACAAGAATTCGTATTCGAGGAGAGCGAATGCATTTGCACATCTAGATAATCCCCGTGCTTCCACTCACGGCGGTACAACGACACAGGTTATCTTTCCTAAGACGATTGTGTTCCCATTCGCCAGCTAAGGTTGGATCAATATTACATGCGTGCGAACTGGATTGGCAATTACGTTGGGAGGCTGTGGGCACGCTCGCGCGCACAGCCTGCCTGTAAGACGTGCATATGTCTAGTTGACCTTCAAACGCGGCCCATCCGCTCCTTTTGCAACCAGACAGTCACGTGCAGCGGACCCGTTTAATCACTGTCCCCTGGGCCTTACGTTTGTCTGGATTTCTCGATTCGTATCTTTCATGCAGTAGTGCTCAGTCATTTTAGTGTCCTGGTTACTTCCGCTCGATGAGGATACCGTAGTATTGAGCGAGGTGGATAAAATGGATAAGAAGCAATGGAAACTATTAGGATAACGGGATTATAGGTTTTGATCGTCGGATTTCGGAACAGATCGCGATATCTGGTGTCTGTGGCATCTATCTACAAATGATCTACAGTTGGTGTCGCTATGATATACCTTGTTTCTAGGCGATTACTTGACAGCTGATAGTACTATTTCTATTTCGCTCGTTAGCCAAGCTTGACAATTTGTTTGCAAACAAATTGCCAAGCTTGGCTAACAAGCGAAATGGAATTCAGTTCACCCGAGCTACGAGAACCAATTTTCAATATTTTGTCAGTACTATTTCTCTCACTCTAGACGTGAAGATAAAGATATGCGGTATTTGTATGCTCTTATATCACGAATGCTTTTTTCAAAGTTGAGTTCACTGTGCGTTGTGATATCCAGTTAATCGCATTGCCTTAATATTTGTGGTATATTGGCTGTTTCAAATCATGAAATTATATATAACGAATATGACAATCTAGCCCTGACACGAGTGGTGGTCCGGTCAATAAAGACATTCTTACAGCTACCTCAGAAGTCGTCTGTTCCTATCTCATCAAAATCGCCCATTTTCTCGTCTGCTTTGTCCCCAGGCACCCACCTCCTTAAAAAAATATGGAAAATTTAGTAAATAAAAATGAACTAAAAATTTTATACAGATTTTTGCCAAGCAAACATTTTCGGTACCTGCTTTTTGCTCTACAATAAAGGTCTTTTTGAAGTAAATTAAGAAGCAAGTGGTGATCAAGTTGTATGAAACCGCTATAACAGGGATGGAGTTTTTATTTAGGAGAAACGCTTTCTCATGTTGTGTATGATATTTTTTGATACCCTGGCAAATGATGAATTGGCTTGTGGATGAACAAGGGGCCTGCGGNTCACGGTCCGTGAAGGAATTAGAGGGTATTCGGTAACTTTGAAAAGAATTGTGTTGTGCGTGTCTGTGTACGTCTGTTTTTTGATTGACTTGGAAAAGTAACGCCTTCCAGGAGGTTCATAGCATTTTTTACCTTACTATAGTCCTGACAAAACATTCATTTTTGGGTGTAATGTTATGAACGCGAGGCCCAATTTTTCAATAACTTCGGCTCTAATATAGTACTTAGAGATGAGCAATCACTTTTATAGTGATACCGTGTGGATGGAAGAAGCATTAGGTATTATGACCTTTACCAGGAAAATCACGCTTTAAATTCGAAATGGAGTGCAGACCTTGATCGAAAAGTAAACCATATCATTGAGATTTAAGTAGGTAGTTCTCCCAAAACGTTAAACCTGTTAGTGAATAGGAATGTGATTGACAGCAGTTTATTCATCATGGATGTTCACTAAATGAATCGGAATGAAGATGGTAATATTGACATGCACATGGTTTAGTGGTAGATAGAAAATATTGGAACATTTGCATGCTCGAGTCCATCGCAGGGAGTGTACAGAGGTTCATGAACATCCTGAGATTAGTCAATTATCTGTTCTCTGGGTACAGTTGTGTTTCCTGAAGCTTCGCTATGCAATATGTAATCAGTTCACGAACAAGTTTTAAAATCAGTGTGACTCGACATTGGCACAAAATGAAAAGTGGTCAGATCGGCTCCCGTGTGATGAAGTAGGTAGTCCGCTTACGTTTCATCTGCGAGGTCCCGGGCTCGATCGTCTGTTGTGTCGACAGATTTGCACTACTGATGGGACACAAGTATGTTTCAATAACTGTACAGTGCTTCCTAACTTTTCAGTTTACGCTTCGTTTGAGCTCTGCACGACGAAATTCACTATATGATGGTTGCCTATCATAAGTTGTTTCGTTTTGTCGGTTTGCAGTGAGGAGCCTCAGTGAGTTTCATAAGTCTGAATTTCGCTAGTTCACGAGATGGTATATTTATTTTCCAGTGGTGCCTTCTCACGAAGTGTGTGCGTTGATAAAAGAGAGGTGGGAGTAAACAGAGGTGACGATTTCTCCGCAGATAGACCAGGCTATGAAACAAAAGGCGACATAAAATTATCACATACTGATGATCAGCTCCAATTCAGGCATTTTCAGCTGCGATTGTGGCGCTTGCATACATGTGCACACGTAGAATGAAACTTCCGATTGCGTGATCGTATCCACCGCGATGTAGGACTATCCGGACTATATGCGTGCGGGTGCTCACTGGCTCGTTGTCTGGTTGGTTAACTGGTTAACTAATCGTTCAGTGTAAAATATAATCACTTTGCCATTATCATCATTATCATCAGCATCAGCAGCATCGAGACCGTCATCATGAGTGTCGTCGGCTCTAGATCGCTACTCCCCACCCACCCACTTCACTTCACTCCACCCTATGTCTCTAGACCTCCATCCACCAGTTCACATATCCACCGAACACCTGAACGAACTAAGCACGGCCCGTGGACCGGAAGTGTTTAGTGCACGTGTTTGTTGGTGACCATATCTTCATTTATATGCGGTCTATTAATCTGCGTTTGATATCTTCGCTGAAAATGATATCGACTGGCGTCGTGACCCACATGAATTAACGAATGTTGTACAAGTGACCATACATATATCAGGAGGGTTTTAAACTTGACTAAAGCTTGGAAACGCACTGGAAAATAGTGTTGGTTTCATAGATAGCAAAGGAATCCCTACAGTGGCACTGTGTGATTTATATATCCAAATCCAATCACGGCACTTTCATAGAGGAGTGGAATACCTCCGAAGGTGAATTGGCGTTGTGTTGGTGACCAGAGCAAGAATACGTATGGCTTGGTGGTGTACATTCAATCCGGTAGACCAAACAGGTAGTTGGGTGGATGTAGACGGTGGTCTTTGAAAATCCGATTTTAATATGAACAGATGTGGCTCCACAGATTCGACCAGGAGTCTTCCTATACGACGTGCAGCACTAGAAGATTTTCCAATTAATCACTCGACTGTTCTTCATTCCCTTTTGGCAACTGGAGCTTGGGCGAGGGGTGGGGAGTCGGCAGCAAATCCCTTTATTCTATCAGTCGTAGAACCTCAGTTGGAGATTGCTAAGTGTGATGAGCAGTTCAAATGCAGTTCAAATGTACTCAAATGATAAGTTAACATTGCCGGACGTGAACAATGTACTAGGAACTAAAAAAACAACCATAATCATTGAATAATTTTTCGCGTTCCTCAAACACATGGAACCTCAGAATTCATACCACAATTTTATCCTCGTCCGTAGGGGTCGACGTTTTGGGCAGTTTATGTGACATTACAGATTCGACAGAGATAGACATTTTGCGGGTAGGGATGTACTGGATGTGGGGTGTTTTTCTAGACGTGAGACAAAGTGTGTGTGTGTGTGTGCGTGTGTGTGAAAGGAGTTCAGAATGGGAAGACATACTAACTTAGGTAAGTATACACTTGAGAAGTACCAAACTCCATTATCACTTAGTCAAAGAGATCATCTGTAGTGCTTATCCATTAATCCATTCGGGATTTAAACCTAGAAACTCGCGTTGTGTATGGTTTGCAAGATCATTAATATTAGAGAGGAAAGGAAACAAATATTTCAACATATCTGTGGTCACATAATCTTTATTTGTATTCCATTGATTAGGTTTTATTAGAGCTCGTCTCGAACAATCGTGAAAAATGCTGTACTGCCGTATTATTTGAGATGAATGCCTTTAGCTTGATGTTTATACCGATCATCGATAATTAATGTGTGAATGGTAAGAAAGAGTTTGATTGGAAACAAAAGACTAGTTTCGCTGTTCTTGTCAGGTATGCGCCTTCGATACTCCTTGGTAAAGCGATCAAATAGCGTGTAGGTCACAATCAAAAGGAAATGGAATTTGGGCATTAAAATTCCGAATTTATTGGAGCCAAATGATCGCCAAGTTTGTTAGTTGAGGCCAACTGCCTATTGAATACTAAGGCTTGCCAAAAGCATATCTGGATTTTTATTATTTTATATTCAGATTTCCATCCAATTGGGGACAAAGGTTCTCCGTCCGAATTGCGCATGGATTGCCAAAAGAACTGAGCAATCATTTTGCATAAGAGTGTGTTTTTGGGGTGGCCTCTACACCCCCCCCCCATTCTTTGTGTTGATCGAATTCCATAGAAAAAATGTTATCCCGTGTCACTGTCTCTCATTCCGATGGTGGTGCATTGCAAGTACGAAACACCATGGTTTTTACGATCAATGAATATCGGCTACTCTAACTGTTTTCAATGTGCCTCACCTAGTTGGCACACGCGAAGAGACAAAGTTACTCTGGTGAAACCCGATGATACCTCGGGTTGAACTGTTTGTGTATAAAGAATGGGTGTCGGGTGCAACACAAGACCTATATGGTAAAGAAAGCCAAAAAAGACGTGAATTTGACGAATATATAATGAAATGCTACAAAGGCATCACCACAAACACCATCAGTAACAACGACAATAGCTACAAACTGTGAAATAATGCCACTGCAATCGAATAGAGCAAGAAATGATAATGAAAGTATTGACGATAATAGTATTATTAATAATAATTGTTCCAATGCGGTTTACCGCGTCGACAAAAAAACAAAAGCGCTTTTACTACACTGGAGATTTATCTTCTGTTATCTGCGGAAATGTGTATAGGCTCATGAAAGACTGAGATAAAATCAATGTTTGAGTAAAACGACAGTGATGGGATTCGCACATCGCACTTTAGAATAGACAGTTGATGATTGCTGAAGGAAGTTAGTTATATTTCACAGAAGAGCACCTGGAAATAACCAGCATGCATTGAAAGAAATAAAAATTCGGTTTTAGCTTATGTTCGAACATGGTTATTCATTTAACGGTGGCGTATGTCATTCGTTGATTTTAAAAGCTGTATACTCCATCCCGGTAAGTAAAGTTTCAGGTGGATCAGGAGGAGGGATAAGATTTATAACAAACATGCTCAGACCGAAAATATATTTTTCTCAATTTTTTAATCCTTTTGTTTTCTTTCTTTTATTGAGCATAATAAAACAGGTTTTCAGTAAGGGTGGAGAGGCCAACCAAAGGGCTGCTGTACATCCATAACACAGAGAATGGGGAAAGCCAGGTGGTGTTGATGGGATTCGAACACTCGTCCTCCGGGGGTGATAATATGGTTACCTTTACTGCTGGACCTCCAACGCCAAAAGTAAGAGATCCGATCGATAACTGAGAGAAATTATTGCACAACAAATTAGAATTTTTCTAAAAACACTATCTTCTACTTCTTAGGCATTATAATGAGATTTGCATGAATGAGATTACAATTAGTTATTCTATCCCTACTAGGCCTTTTTATTGGAGGTTACACAACTATAGTCTTTGCAAATCCAAATGTAATATGCAAGACAGCATGGTTCGTCTAGGCACATATGTTACTAGTAGTTTGGTTCATTTCCCTCGTCTGGAAAGCCCTGCTACGGGAGAATGTGTGTGTGTGTGGGGAGGGGGTGGAGTGAAGTGGGGAAACAGTGGTGGTTCACATGTTTCAACCAAATGGGCGGGAGGGGCTATCGAGCGGAAACCCAGCACGCCCTCAGTTACTGCTCCTACTCGACCGCAACAGCCTATTTGTGAATAAACGAGCAAAACGTTCCAACAGCTGTTCAATAACAAACTAAACAAGAATGGAGTGTGTCGAGTAAAAATAAAAATACACTATGAAACAAGTAATCATGATGAAACTAAACCTCTTTGCAGTAGGAACACAAAGCTACCGAGGTGATCTTCGATTTTAATCGTCCATAAGCAGAACAAATTTAAATATCAAGAGTATCGGAAATCATATTTAGCCAAGCTCATAACAAATATATAGAAAAAACAACACTCACATAGCTCCTATGAATGTTAGTTTAATTGGACAAACTATCCCAATTTCATTTTACTTGTAAGATGATAGAATTTGAAGCGTGGCTGGTGGTTAAAGAAGGCTGAATTGCTGAATCAGCATGATAGATACATTTTTCCGATCTGAAATAGTTTACGATTGATTCGGCACGCCAGAAGCACATCTGATGCTACAGAGGAACACCCGTCGAATGACTATACAGAACGCGAAGGGCTTCAACGACTGAAGAATAGCTACATAAGAAACTGAAAGAACCTGGTAGGTTACACACATCCCTATTCCAATTTATGTATCACTTTAGTGGATGGCATTTTTTAAAGGTGCAAATTATCCATTGAATACAAACGGTCGAACTTTGGTGCTGGACAATATCGAATTTGCAAAGTTGATGAGTATGTTGTACTGTGATGAGCAGGTAGTACTATCGGATGATGTCACACACACATACCGCAATACGATTTCAGACAGCCAACCAAAATAGTGGAATAATAGACAATTTACTGATCTCCGGTACATATAATCTGATTAATGATTTCGAATTTACCGCTCATTCCGTGAAGTTTATGATATGTTTTGCGTTATTCAAGTTCAGTACAGTCCAGTTGGTTATATAACACACAATATGGTGTTATGGTTAACAAGTTTCTCAGCATGACAAGTTTGTGATCATCTTATTTAATCAAATTATTATTATCCTTCTTTAGAATGAAAATTTCAAATTTTGAAACCAAGTTTTGCAAAATCTAGAGCCTATTTATTTTGTTACTGATTTATTTTTGTTCAATTTAGTGACAAACAACAGCACCAACAACAAAAGTAAAAAAACCCGACTGATTTCTACCTCATTTCATCCAGAAATACAAGGCTTCCGTAACATTGAACTGACCGGAGTATAGCAGTTTAAATTTGGCAAATAAATCGCAACGCAACCATTACTTTTTTTGTGCATCGGCGCGTCACGACACGGCTGATTCACATATAGTTACGGACCAGTGCTTGCGTAATGGCTGTGTTCTGTGTGCGAGTGTGTGGAGTATGGGTTGACGACAACCGTATCGGATATCGATTTTTCCCCTCGTTCTCTTCTGGGTGAACTGGAACACCAACCGAAATCGTGTGTCTATGTGAGTGCGCGCGTTTTTGTGAATGATATTTGTGACCCCTGGTCTCTCTCTATTATTTACAAATGAATTATTTGTATGTGAATATTCGTGGAAAAATGTATGGTAGTTCAAACAAAAACAAAATTGAAAAATTACTATGACAACATGTTCTGCAGTGTAGTTCAATCACTCTCAGTATCCAAGTAGTTCACAGTTATTCCTTTTCATTACAGATCAACAACTTGATGCATTGAAAACCGCCGCTTCCTCCCCTTCCCCAGTTCATTCACCCCTCCCCATTAAAGAAATATAAAATTATGTCCATGCTCTACTTAATCATCGTTTCTCGATTCCCTAAAGTATCCAAACAATTCCTCATGCTCGTGGACTCCATTTTTCCCCGATTAGTGACCACGGTAACTAAACTCGAATGGACCGTGTAAGTTTATAGTGGAGGATTGTGCTAACAGTGTGGAGTGTTGAAACGAAGTTGTCGTTTTCAATCGTTTCAACTGGATTTTACAATAAATTTCTACCATTCAGTTAGGTAGATCAGTGATGAGTTGGATGAAAGTCCCTCGGGTTCTCAAGTGTGTATCAATCCCACTGAGCCAAACAAAAAATGATCTACCGGTGGTGAGTATGGTGGTACAAGTCAACTGTCCGAAACGATTTAACCGCTGTGATTGGTTTGCTTTGTCATTCAATCAAATCTGTGCTATGTATTGCAAGAGATCGTCCATTTTTAACCAATTAATTTAGGTGAACATCGGTGACTTCTGAAAAATCTGTCGTATGATACAATCAGTTGCAAAGTGAGAAAATGTATTTACATGATTGATTGGATTCTTCTTAATGTTCCTTATCATTGTGTCCACTTTTCTTTTTCATTTTTACTTCCTTTTATTGAATACAATTTTAAGGAAGGGGGAAGCGGCCAATCAAAAGGCTTCCATACAACACACATAGTGGGGAAAGTCAGGCGGTGGTGGTGTTGGGATTCGAACAATCGTCCTCCGGGGTGATAATTTGGTGACGTTGCCATGTAACCACTTCAGCGGGAATCGAGCCCACGCATGGACTGCATCTACACTTTCTACAATGTACGATTTATCAACTAAACTATAAAACCACACACACTTAAAGGTATGGTAATCGCCTTTGATCACCTATCCAACTTACAGAGGCAAGTGGATTTAGAATGGTAGCTGTTGATAAGTATTTTCTAGTAAAAATCGAAATTTAGGAATGAAATATACGGTTGAGCTAATTGTTGAATAAAATATCTGCCAAGGGTTTTCTCAGGTTTTACTTGAATTCTATCCATTGGAACTTACATACGTTCAAATTAGCTGAAGATTCGTTTATATCCAGTTAGATTGTCTGTATCGATAACTGATAATATCTGTGTGTAGGTATTGCGTGTGCCCTTGACATGTACAAAAATTTTATTCACTCAGGTGTATGGATCCAGTTGAAGATTCCGCTTTTGATCCATCCATCGCATATGCCCCGGATCGATCAGTCTCCATTAAAACACTTTCACTCTCCAAATCCTCCGCTGCATCAGAACTGTTTAAAGTACCACGACATCCCACTAGAGATGGGTACGAAGACACAAACAACAACGGTGTGTTAGCATTGTTTCGATTTGTGATGGGCGTTGTGATCATATATATTGTTCAAATAGAAAGTAACGGACTTAAGAACGTCACCCTCGGCCTGTTTTGATTAAAAATCCCCCCAGTTTAGCCAGTCCCCGCTCATCGTGGTGGAAATATTTCTTTCTAAAATGATAACAGCATAATGATCGATGAGATAGCTGGCACAATCGGCCAGGGTCTTTCATCACTTAATTGAACATAATACGTGTTTGTCCCTCTCCCTGCCAGTTCCCACAGTTAACACATCTGTGGTAAGAATCCGTGCAGTAGGCAACGTGGGTGATTTTATGACCCTCTGGAATGATCTTGTTGGGATTCTCTTCAATTCACAGGACACAGAATTTGCTAGTTAGTTAGATAACAATGTCTATTGGACTTGCTGTTACAAACGGTTCATAATGGATAGGGGTACTGCCAAGATGGTGCGCACTCATGTGGCAGCACAGTCAGTATCAGCTGTTACATTTACAAGCCTATCAAAAAACCATATTCTAAGGAATCTGACCACAGGAGGGGGTGACAGTATCTGATAGGCGCAACGGACTGCGTTTTGGATAAGTCATGCACTGAGTGGCAGAAATGGGCCTAACCACACCAAATCATATCGGACTGACAGATGAACTATCGGAATTCTCGTGTCAACTGGTCAGCCAATCGAAAACTCCACGTAACTTCGCATCACCCCGTGAAGCAAATAAAGAAACAAACATATATTAGCTGTCACCAGATTACTGCATTGAGAATGTTATCTCACTGGGGCAATAAAAGCTTACCACCTAGCTACCAATCTCAACGAATCATAACATCAGGGAACAGGAACTCTATGGTAGTTTACATGCGATCTGTCTGAAGGTTTTGTTTTTATTTCTTGTCATCTGACGAACCATCATAATTATGGCTCCTGACGGCTTGAACGCCTTCACTTTTTCTAAGATGAGTCCGTCTTAATCACAATCGACTTTGATATATGTGCCAGACATGAACAAGTCATGATGTAAAGTAGTTGTTTGAAAGGTTCATTCACAGCACGTTTTACAGGTCGCGAAAAATAAATTACTGTGAGCAATGCGTCAATTGACATTGATCAAAACATGGTGTCGTTCCGTATCAATTCTTTAAACACTTGCAATAAAAGACTACTGTCTCTCATTGGGCAAGTACAACAGTTTGGAAGTCATTGTGTTAGCGCTTATAATTAAGTAAAAATCGGGCATTGAGAACGAATTTTAGTACCGTGAACGAACTAAGTTTCGACTATTCAGCAACTGACCCCTACTATTACGTAGGATTTATTTGCAGTATTCAGTCGGACTGAGATCTTGTCAAAATGCCCATAGAGAGTGTACCGTGCGTATGTGTGGCCATATTCTCCATTTTGACCTCATTTGCTTTCTTCCTCATAGACGGCACTATTCAATATCGGTTTTTCACAATACAGTGTGATGATTCAACACCGGTCAAGGGGCTACGCGTTACAGTTTTTGGACAACGAATCACAGGTCAATAGCATTGACCAATCAGAGACCATGCAGTTCAAACAAAATCGTGTGACTCGGAAAACACGAACGGTGATTGGCGGATGCTCTTTTGAACAGCGATATTTTTATTTACATTTTCTTTAATCTCATTCATTTCTTTCAATAAAGAGGTGGCTAATTTTGGGCCTTCTGCCCGCGTCTCGGTGACAGGAGACATCTGCATACGATTACCAGTGAGATTTTGTATTTCACTTAAAATTGCTTTTAGTGATTCGAGATTCAAGATTCGTGACTACTTCAATCATTACATAAAATGTCCCCATTTTGAAGTTCAGTGATGCCTCATCAAAAAGTGGTTGGATCATTGATACATCGTATCAGTGATCGTGTGTTGGGATTTCTCCTTTGCTGCGTAAATTTCTTAACTCTCTGGATCTTATGGCAAACTTTTACTGGTCCATCACTTCATCTTAATGATTTACTATACAGTTATGTACCTAATAAAATGAAACGAAAAAAGACATTATCACACATCTGTCATAAGTGTCTCTTCGCATGAGACTAACAAGACCAGAAGATTGTCCTGGAGTTGGAAGTAGTGTCGACAATTATTTTACTGCAGTACAGGAAGGCGGTGTAGCCCAACACCAATTACAGTCCACTTAAACAGTCCAAATTGCGAAGATTGCGATCCCCAATGTAATTTGCTGACTCAATGACAGATGTGGCATATCATTGACGCCGAATCGACCACATCCGTTCCATGGAATCTTCCATCCCGAGCAAGGATTTCACTGATCTGATGTTACTAAATACAGAGAAACAAAACCAGCACAGAGATGCTCCTGAAAAGCCTTCCGAATGGAATGCTTCTCTGGAACTAGAAAAACCAGGCACGAGAGCAAGTGAAATCGAAGAACCTCTTTTAGAGGAGAATAGTTGTGGTGAGCTAACCGTCAAATGGCTGCCCGTTCCAGTTTCTGGACATCAGACCACGGCTCAACAGGATCGATCAATCAATGGCCAAACAGACCAAATAGAAGCCTGATGGTTTGAAGAAAAAGGATGACGTTTGGTTGATGCTTGTTTGACCGATGATATTTCTATTTACATCTTGTTTGATCCCGGTGATTTTTCTCAATAAAAGAATCACTACCCCTGTGGCCATTATCCTGTATCTCGTTGATGGTGGATCCCAGCCTACGATAGCTAGTACGATTCCGTGCTTCATTTGCGACCGTGATTCGTGATTCCTGTCTATTTCAAATACTACATACACTTGGGTGGGGCTGTCGGCTGTGCAAAACATGAAGTATCTTTGACAAATAACAGACCATTTGTCTAATAAATCCAGTTTTCCGTACAACGCAACGAAAAGCGCATAACTATGACTGGATATACGTTCAACGGAATAGAAACACACTTTTCTGGAAAATGATATTCATAATTAAATGGCTAAACGGACACAGTGTCAGGCCCAAACTAGCGTCATGCAAGTCTGCAGTTTCCATCTTTGGGATTCTAACACGAGTCTTGAATAACGATAGAGTCGTGGAAGTGAAAATTTCTAGGGAATAGCCTGTTTTAAGCTACAAAGTTTTCTCACACCCATAGGAAACTGAAAACGAATCAACCGTGACAACTGTTACAATCTGGGTTTTCAGGTTTACCACTTTATACGGATTTTACCTCTCGGTGAGTGATATCTTTTCTGAGTCTTCCCACCTCATTAATTTGCATCTGATCCCAATGTTCATAATTTGCCATAAAGTATGGAGCACCCGTAATTATATAAACATCGCATATTTGTTGGAACTCTTTAGCAATCTTGGTATATAAATGTCCCTGAATTTGAGAAAATTATTTTAAGCTTTTACAATTTGTTTATTTGTCAATTTCCTCATCAACCAGTGAAATTTGTCTTTCATCTCGGAACATTTGCTTCAAAAACTAGAAGTGTAAATCAGGCGGTATAGTAAGTAGATCTTTCTTGGTTGTGAAGACGTAATCCATCAATGGGCAGTTCAATGGGATCTACCTTTGAATCTCAGCTTTTGACTTCGGGTAACCAGAGCTAGTACCAATTGCTTAAATGGAAGACCCTTACACCAGGTTTCACAGAGGAAGAATCTGGGGGTCCTTATGGCCCAAAACGTTAAGCTCAACATTCAGTGCTCAGGGGCTGCTAATAAGTCTAGGAGGCAGCTGTTCCGGTTGTGTGCTACCATCAAATGCTGATGGCCATTAGGTTTTTATCCCACTGTAAAAATCGGTTGTTCTCCCACACATAGAGTACTGTGCGCGGGCACGGGCACCATATTACATAATAAATTACATGTAGCATGTTTAGAAAGAAAGCTCGCACCTATCTGCCCAAATGATGACAGAACAAAAAGGGAAAGCTATGTGCAGCGGTTAAAAGATCTTAGTTTCTTCTCACTGGAGCGTAGACGCGTGAAGGGGAGATCTGAGAGAGACTTTTAAAATTCCAAGAGTTCCTTCGGGACTCAACATCGAAGTCTTTTTAATTACTGCCCGTGCTCGTGACTACAAACGTGAACAAAATCAAGCCAGGTTAGAGGTCTGAACCAACTTGTTCTCACAAAAGGTCATACCTATCTGTAACAGTTTACCCGCAGAAGTGATCAATTGCATCAATACTAACAAATTCAATGTGTCCCTGGATACATGTTGGTCGGCAACCTTCCCAGAGGTTAGTATTCAGAGTGAGAATATTGTGAAAGAAATCCACTGAAGCATGAAATCCCTAAAATGGATTAAACTTGTGCATGATTGTTGAAATTGTTCTTAAACTGAATGCCCTGCGACATGTGCTCTGTGCACAGAGACGTTTGGGAAACTTAAGGTCTCTCACTGATGAGGCGAGTCGACATCGTTTTTTGTTTTGCTCCCTTTCGGCAAACCCAGCGAAGGTGAAAACCTCCTGGAAGCTGGGCTTGGTTGAGAGGACCACAAGTAACAAACTATCCTTACTCAGTGTTGGAAGCCACTCGACGACAACGCAAGGAACTAGACGCTCGATTGGCGAGGGTCATAATCGTTCTGTGCAAACTGAACTGAACTCAAATGAACTGAGTGTCTCGTTCATCAGTAAAACGCCTTGAGAAAGATGTACAACTGTTTTATACCAATGGTTAATAAGCAGTCAAAATTTTGATTTTATATGCATGTCTAACATTATCATGTTGTTGTTAAGCAGTTGCTGTTCACCTAACGTGAGTTCCTTGGAATACGGAGCTTCGAACTGAAAGATGAAGGCCTCAAACATGGTAGTCAGTTTATAAGACGAAACCAAATGAAATCGATGTGAAAACAAAAGATGATTCTTTCCCCATATACCATTCAGTCAGTTTCACCAGTTACCCGTTGAGTCCCACGGATTGCACCACATTCTACCTCATTCCAAATTGCCCTCAGAAAACTGCAAAGCACAATTAGATCTTGGACTCATATCATCTAGCATTTTTCGATGATCAACGCAACAGTGCCGATCCTCACCGAAACTTATACAGAGACAGACGGAGTGATATCCAAGACTAAAAACGTGATTGGTACCTTAACACTTCATTAATCGCACCTCGCAAAGGTGTCATAGTCGTCCACTCTCATAAATTTATTCCATTTCAACTGGTTTCGTTGTGTATGGTTATCTGTCTATGTTGATCCCCCAAAGAGAGATTGAGTAAATTGTCAGTCGGGTTTAAAATTTGTCACTCTACTCGCCACTGTTTAAAACGAGTAAATTACCGTAAGCCTGGCAGTATTATGGCTTGGTAAACTTGACATTTGGCACTACAGGACCGATATCGTATACACAGCGATTACTAGAACGCAGAATAAAACATTTGTCGACCATGTGATATGATGCTGCTATCATGTGCTAGGCGGACGATTGGTTGGTGATAATTGACATTTCTATACCATTATAAAATTGAGTTGCTGATTCGTGTACAGCGGCAAACCCTGGATAAAGCGTTCGCTTAAAGTTAGCATAACAGCGCTACTGACTTTTCCACCGCATAGAAAATAAACCCAGAACTATTGTCGTATCAAGCGTATCACCACGTCCATTGCTTCGCGGTTTGTGTGCTAAAGGATTTCAAAAGACTTGAAAATAATCCGCCATCAGTGTGTGAATGAAAAACTAGGCGGTCTGTTTGATAATTTCGCTTTCACATATGTCGGGTCCCATGAACTACGAGATTGTGGTGTGAGACTTTATACCTAACATCTTTTCCATTACCTCCCCCCTCCCCTCCACTTACTGACTCAAACTGCAAACCCACGTCGCGCGTTCACATGGCAATTGGTTATTCACGACCAAGGAGTTTTTCCATCAGGTCGTGTTCTTTCCTGTCCGTCAGATGCGTCGCGAATTTCGTCGGTTATTTTGCACAGTCTCATCTCCAGGCCACTTCCCTCTCTTAATGAAAATAGATAGAATGTTGTTTGTTCAAATACCGCTTCTGGTCTTTGATCTAGCCCTCATCTTGCTAGATCAAGTCCTTTTACCCAGTCATTCGGTCACACACTCTCTCGTACACTGAATTGTCTTCATCCTCTCATTCAATGGGTTCACTATGGAATTGTGGAATGGCGCAACTTCGTCTCACGGTTCAACTACACATCTTGATCTGGTAATTCATCACAATAAATTACCCAGTTCAGATAACCGCGACGAATTAAAGTTTTTGTAGCATAGACTCCCGAGTTTTTCATGATGAATTCGTCTTGTAAATGAGGCTTGAGCTGAAAAGCTCTCATGCAAAAATAATCAGGTTGTGAAAGTTTCCAACCGAGTCATAGCTCTGGAGGTCATTGCTGAGATGAGCGAGAACCGATACTCGCAACTAGCTCGCATTGATGGGTTGTGCTAGATCATGTAAATTCAAAATGAGAAATGGTCTGATGAACTGTCCGGTGGCCGAGTGGGTAGCATGCTTGGGTTCTACCCATGGGGTCCCGGGTTCGGTCGCCAGTTGGGTCGATGGATTCGCCCAGTGCTGATGACACCCAACCAAGTCGAAACGGCTGTCCAGTGCTTCGCAGTTTTTCAGCTCACACCTCATTCACACGACAAATTCATCATGTAAAAGGATCAAATCCTCCATTACTCTGAGGTTTTCATAATTATGGAAAAACTTTGATTTACCTGTGGTTTTTCCGGGGTCCAGATCTATGATTCACTCGCTTTAAACTAATTAGGCTTGCAGAGAATTTTGCTAGCAAAGTTGAAATTTTCCTATTTCTCTTCGTCCGATAACGACCGTCAGTGAGGTGTATCGATCAGTCTGTATTACAACTGATGCCAGGCAAGAACAATCGTTAAAACGATTCTGTCAGATTACTGATTCGCTATTCTTTCCTGGGTCACAATATTTTTATCTATTCCCAAACCATATAAGTTTTAACAGTATTTCAGTTGAGCGCTTTTGTAATTTCTCTTGATGGTGGGTGCATGCACTTGTGTCGGTATACAGTATCCAGGTGTTCAGACAATTCAAGGTTTCTCTGCTTGCGCATATATTCATATACGTTGCATTAAGTATTACCGAAGTGACTTGACAAAATTCCCATCGGAGAACACGAATAGCTTCGCGGTTCTTGCCGCTCTTCAGACTTACGTATCCAGTAATCTTTTTTCAGTTCATTCATATACCTGTACTCAGGAATTGTATTTCTTGTACAGATATTTGTACCAAATAATCCACCAATATATGTTCGAATTATGGCAATGAACTATTGTAATAATGAAAAAGTGGAATGTCTATGAAAAACTCATGCAAACACATACCTCATTGGATATAAATTGAACCTTTTTGAGAAGGTTTATACATGCGTTTACCTCTCATTTTCAGAAGAACAATGGGGACCCGGTAGATTCAAGAATATTTACAAACAAATTCAACGTCACCTTATCCAAACGATCGTTCTGTTAGATGAGGCATTATGAATACTATGTCACATTTATACCCGGAATACTTTTAGGCGTAGTACGGTAAAATTAGTTCATCTTCTATCGAAAAAATCTTTAGTTTTATCGGCAATGACGAAACACAAACCAACAAATTGACAGCAAGCATTACAACTGTATCAGCAAAATCGTATGGATTGCAAGAAACTGAGAAAAGGACGCCAAAGTCACATTTACTATCGGAGTAGGAATTGAATGAATGCAATAGTGGACCAACGTTTGTCGCTTGCGCCAGAACTCTTCAGTCTGAAGATAGTTTGAAGTACGCACGTTTTCCTGCATCCTGAAAAGTGTCGTTTTGCAGTAGCAGCTTGGTAAGAATTTTATCTGGTTTAGCGGAATGCCAATCCAACAGAAAAGATAATCCCAAGGACCAACTGACCAAATAAAAACATGCGCAGTCACTTTTAAAGAAGGAATATCGCAAGTAATCGAAGGTCGCCATACGACAGCGTGAAAGTGGGGGTGATTCAGAGGGGGTGGGGGTGGGGGAATTTGGTCGCATACGTGGATCAGGAGTTGAAGCTCGAATAATTTGTTACGCTCCGTCATCTCATCACCAAACTCTCAATAGGTTATAGAGCCAATTTGTAAAGGGCGGGCAGTTTCCATTGAATTTTTAGAGTTAATTGGTTGGTCGTGGTTTGGTCGCTGTCTCCGATGTGTCTCTAATTTTATGGTTTGATGTTCGAACTCAGTTACCTCCACCGACCTTTAATGGTAGGCAGCTTTCCTGTCGTCTGCGTCAATAGCAAGAATAAACTAGCGAGGCCTTATGAGGTTCGCCACTCCAAGTTCCAGGGGCTCAGGTTGCCAGTTTCCATAACTGAATAGCCGGTCTTTTCAATTATGGGGTCCACCGTGTCTGCTGTTCATCACACAAATGTGTGTGTGTAATAAAAAAATTCATCGAGTGAATAACGAACCATCTGAGCCCTAAGTGCAAAGCGACGGTAGTTGGTAAGTTTCACAATAATTGGATATTTAATCATATTGTTCCAGGCCTAACCCTGACCACACATCATTACGCATTATCACCGCACTGTGAAACAGAATGAAATGCAAATCCGTCAATTTAAGCAAAATTTTATTCTCACCGCCTTGTTATTCAACACGACGGAAGTTTTGGAAACAGATTAATATCTACCTGGAGCTGTACTTCATTTTTCCGAAGTAGTTCGAAATTTAAAAAAACAACTCAACGGGTGTAAAATAGTTCCTTCGAACTTGACCAATTGGATCACCAATGAGGTTGGTCCAATCGATCGACCGCGCAAACGCAAACCAGTCATCTAAGGATCAAGTGGCTAAACCAAAAAGGTTAAAATGAAAGAAAGGCCGTGCAACTGTGCACACTGCATTTTAAGTGTGTCCATTTCGTATTACATGTTACAATTTGTCATGTTCAACGAAAAATAAAACGCTCGAGGTACAAAACGCGTTCTTTCTATGTAATGTATTGGGAAACCGATAAAATGTGAAATTTGGAAGAAGCAAGAGTTACATCATCACCATCAGGCGAACGAGAACCCCTTGTGTGTGTGCAGGACACCCAAATTGAGGAAGGGTGGTTAGAAGGATATGTCATTGCATGAAGCCCCGCGTTTTGAACGACCGTACCACCCGGAAGGTACTGTATTTCGGTCACCAAAGACCAACTTGATTTATGCCATTTTAAGTGGTACGTGGACTTTTATTACTTTGAAACCGATGTATAGAGTGAAAATCTTTGTTGTTCCTCTGCTCCTGTCCATGTTTGTAAAATAGTTCTGCAGAATTATTATTTAGCCTGAGGAGTACGTTTCTTTCTGTGACGCGATATCCCACTTCAATCAATGATTGCTTCAGTTGATTTTTTTCTGTGAGGAATCACACCATGGTAGATATGTTAAAATGACGGATACCAAAAACTTCAAACACAGGCTCATGTAGTAAACATCAGGGAACCATGAAACTGCGCATCAACATCTAAAGGCAAAGTCAATGTTCGCGTCTGAATATCAAACATGAAAGGATCTAGACAACAAAGTCCCATAGATAAATCAAGTTAGATTTCATTAATTCAACAACCGATCAATCATAATGATCTCGACGTAATATCGACCTCTGCTTGATCTATTTTTTAGGATAACAAATCTTTGAGATAACGTTTTGCCAAAGGGTTCTTTTGTAAATCTTTACCGGAATGAGTCTGGATTAATACCGCTGTATCATTCTGTACACCCAAATTAGACGGTCGATGGACATATTTAAGAATCAAACCATTTCGTATATGGATCAACTTGGTTTACCTTAAGCTGTACTGTTTTGATTCTTTTTTGAAGTAAAAACGGTCAACTTTTACGGTAGCAAACTTGGGTTAAAAACGGTCAACTTGTGCATTTCTATGAAACTGAATAGAAGATGATAATGGTCTTTTCAGGTAACCTTTCTCAACAAACGAGCGATAACATTAAACTGCACTTCGATTGGTCATTTGCTATTTTTTCCCCACTATCCCAATTTTCGAGGTCAAAGAAAAACACAGATGAAATAAGATTTGCTTAGTGTAGAATGATCTTCCTCGTATATGGAGAAAGAACCACGTGAACAGATAAAATGAGAAGTTTTGTACTACCGTTCTTGCCTAGCTGGGTCTAATCTGCAGTGCGAATCCATCAACCCAACTAAGCGTCGAATTCGAGACCTTTTAGTTTAAGAAAAACAAGTGCGTTACTAAAATGCGTATCGCATTCTTAACTTGACAAAGCCTCATCTTATCTGTGCGACCCGATAATTTTGTTTTTCTTCATGTATTCTTTATTACCCGACGGTTGCCGTGAAAAGTATGATTTTACTTGGAATGCGAACAGTCGCGATTGCACTAGTACCAAATTTAATATGATANAGCTAATTTGATCGAATCGCTGTCCCATAAATATCGTGTCTCAGATACAAGACTGCTCGAAAAGAAAGTCAAGCCTAGAAAAGGAAGAACAACTACTAGGTTGATCAAGGTAACCATCCGTCAAGTGGACTTCATACATTTGCTGAGTGCCACGAAATTCATACTCACGCCTCTTGATTGCACACAGTGTAAGATTGTCCAAACAAATGTCCCTGTGTTTAGTATCAAGGATGCCTAAGCATATCAAACTCTAAACATGCCCTCCTTTTTAATGAGGACACTACTCGCACTCATCAGGGCATCCTCATTGTCAATTCCTAATTTTTAAATTTCATACTTTATGCCTTCGTTATTAATGACGATAATAATAATAATAATGTTTTTTACTTTCTTGAATTTTACTTATAGAGATTACTAACATAGACCGCAACCAATCAGGTACTACCTGGATACATATTGAATGGGAAGTATGGGTGGAGATGGCGGAATTTGAAATCATTATAACTAGATCAATGCGACGTTTACATTGACAGCTTAAAAGGATTTTATGTAGTACTTAGAGAAGTGCTGCTTATCAGTCATTTAACATCTGTTCATCTTTATTCAACCAAACACCACAGCATAATATTTGGTCTCTCATAAATGGCTCTACGTTTGTTTAGGAAAACAATCAATCTGGTAGACGAAGCCATGTTGATCGACCACAAAACACGCGTCATGATCAATCAAACTTGAACAGGAAGTAGAGAACGAAACGGGGAAAATGATCGAATGAGGTTAGGATGACTTCTTTTTGATGGTTGATTTGCTTGGTTTGTGTGTGTGTGTGTGTGTGTGTGTGTGTGTGTGTGTGTGTGTGTNTACAAAAAACTTCTCCCATTCAACCTGTTTGCCACACTGTTTCACAAAATACAAGCCACTACAACCACTTCTATTCGGATTAATACGTTTCAACACTTGTGGGAGGCCAAAATAATATCTATATTTTCTTCTGTGCAAACTACATACCTTTCAAACCAGCTGTCACAAAGCCAAAAATGAGCTAACTCGGACAGTCGCGAGTAGAGAGACAATTTGTGATCTGAATTTATTCAAGTGCTATCACAGTGTTGGCAGATTGTTAAGACTAATCTATAAAGCTCTGTTTGATGGAAGCGTGTTTGCGCGTTGAGGGAAGGATTTAGTGAAGCATCCAGAGCACAACAGTTAGTTGGACTGTAACTCTGATTGTCGAGCAAAAAAATTGTTCAACATAGCGAGAGTGAACCGTATTAAATATTTTCGAAAACGCTATATACTACAGCTTCGCTGGCAGCAGGTTTCGGTCGGTCGCACTTATTTCTGTCTTCTCCACACATCCCGTTTCTCCAAATAGGTTTTACATGTCTTTATTTTTGTCTGTCTGTCTGTCTGTCTGTCTGTCTGTTTGTCTGTCTGTCTGTCTGTCTGTCTGTCTGTCTGTCTGTCTGTCTGTCTGTCTGTCTGTCTATCACTCTGTCTGTCTGTCTATCACTCTGTCTGTCTGTCTGTCTGCATGTATAGGGCTTTTGCTTATAATTAGATGTCCACCCCTAAGGCACGTCAATACGGAGTTGTTCCCAACTGTGCACCGTAACATGCAACTGCGAAACTGGTTTTGATCTTAACTAAATTACTCATTTCATTTAATTTGATGGATTTGATTTCGCAAGAAACAGGTATTATGTTTGTTATCCTCGTCCACCGATGTTTCGCTTCTGTTCATTACCTATACACAAATTGGGGTTAGAATTCAGTGACTGTTCGCCTACTGTTTCGGCTCCTCATGCTATCCTCAACAATAGAACTGCAAACCACGCGTGGCAACCAAACATGTTATTCGTAATCCTGCTGATACGTAGCATGCATTTCGTTTAGCAACGCAACAAAGTGGAATGATCAACTGCACTCCGGATCTGGCTCTCAGTCAGAGTGCATGTGGACGTATTGTGGATTACAGTGTCAAGTGTGCAAATATTTCCACACTTTTGGTGGAAGATAAATTGGTCCGAGGAAGGTTTAGTCCTTGCACGAAGTTCTTCTCGACCAGAACTCAATGTGCAACTGCTCTTTATTGCCTACACAGAACTTTACCAGTGGACCAGAAAGCGTTTATAGCAACCACTGAGTGAATGGAATCCATGAGATTTTCGCACAAAGCGGCCTCCCTGGAACGGATGGTTGATCAAATAATCAAAGGACGCAGGGAGAGACAAAAGGGAATGGGAGTAGTTAGGAGTCTGTACATGCTCATTCGCTGCTCAAAGCAGATACGGAGGTAGATATTATTTCAATAAGGTTATTAAGCACAATATGACATTCTACGCTGCACAACTAAAAGCTGTAATCACATCCGAACCAAGTGCCTTTTCCACAGTTTGCCGTTTCTACAGCCCCGGTAGATGTGTACTCACACACATGTGCTGGCTGGACCAAGCAGGCTTTTGTCCGATTGCACTTGTGAACCCCACCCGGTTCGGTTGAACACGGGAACAATTAGGTGAGCTACGAGCTCGGTGTGTTCGATCCTCATTGAGCCGAATCACTTAAAGATGTGGTAAGCGCAGTATTAACCACTTATAAAGTTTGGTACGGGTAATCAAGGAAAACGGAGAACCGCGTTCGAAGAACAACCAAAACATTCGGATGTACAATTCCCTCTCTGTGCGTGCCTAGAAGAAAGAATGAGTGGTACGTATTCTCAGTGGTTCAGACGTAACCTCATGATTTGTCGTTAGACCAAATTCCTAGCACGAGTCTTCTGTGAATGAGGCCCAGACCTCCATTGAATTCGCATTGCGTGTGTGCACTTTCTCTTCACGAAAACATACCGATACTGCATGACTGACAACTATCTGGGTTGAAACAGGGATAAAAATTAACGGCAAGCATTTAAGAATAGATATGAGTCAGACTGCAGAGAAGTTACAGGTCAGGTATACATACCAGAATCTCTTTTCAAAGGATACAAGTTTGTAAATACCTAAGAGGAAACATGAAATATGAAGAAAAACCTCTGATACTGCCGTGGAGTTACGTATAGTTAGTTATTATGATCATTCAATCGTGAATGTGCACCAAGCATTTCACAAGAATTCAAACTGTTTATCCAAGGTAAAATTTACTTTGCTAAGTCCGAATCCCTCTAATTGTCTGACACAGTATTGAAATATAGAGTAAGCACACAAAATTTCACATTCCTGCATACGGGCCTTTGATAAAAGATGACGGAATTTGGAACTGTACCAAGAGCATTTGAAACACTATAGATATGTGATTGTGTGCAGAGAACTCCCACACACACATAAAAAAAGGAAAATACGTGCCATTCTTGAAAGCCCTAGAAGCACTACAGTTTTGTTCTTCCCTCTCGATGCCTCTAATTCAGACTAAGGCTAAAATAAAAGACATATTCAGAGTAGCAAGCTTAGATTAGCCCGTTCGATTGTTAGGAGGCACCAGGCACCAGGAACCACTTCACGATTCGAGTCCTGACAGGGACACAAAAAGTACGCACCGCTGACGAGTTCCGAACAGGACAAAACAACTGTCCGGTGCTCTTTGTCGGTTATCACAAACATTGCCATCGCATGTAAAAGACATTAGTTCCAAAGTACTCTTGTGAACACAGGAGAACTGCAATGAAGATTTAAATAGCAGTTTCAACGAGGTACATCAGCTCAACTCGTTATAACTGTATTATGTTGGTGAATTCACAGAAAGCATTATTCATTTTCTACTGAAATATGCTTGAGAGGCGGCTAGAAAAACAGAATTTTGAAATTGAGTACCTCTGGTATTTTGGTGTCAATGACAAAATAAGAGGTGCAATTACTATTTTAAACTTGTTGAGTCTGATCGATTAGATGTATTTGGACCAAGATAGCGACTGGTTCGACCACTTACGATAAATAAATAACTGAATCGATTGGTAGATAAATATGCAGTTAGACGGCACCTATTCTTTGAATGTTTGAAGACTGATGCGTATTGATAACAGCAACAGAAAAACGTCGTGGTTTCGGAAAGGTGATATCACTTCCCGGTGAAGTCTTATCCAATAGGGATTGTGTATTCTATAGACATATTTACCGATTGGATTGATTCAAACTGGATTGCACTCCTCAGTGAATCGTCAGACTAAGTTCAGGGTGGATCGTCAACATGAATGACACTGATGCAGCTGCTTACGCCACAAACGTTTACCGACAGACATCGGTATGGCTTTGATGACGAAACCGCAAGAAAAAACTTGTAATGCGTAAAGCTATCTTTGATCACGGTAGGTATCCTTTGGTCTTGTCCATATAAATTAGGTTGGTTAAACATTTTATGAGTTGATCCTAACAAGTCCACTCAGACAATTCTAGTAAGGAATGTTTTCGGATGCGAACGATGTGTATGGACTGGTTTCGGCTTTGTTCGGTATCGGCAACAATATCATCACGCCCAATTATATTTACGTTTATCATCACCATCATTCCAGTCATTGATGCGTACAGCATTTTGTTGTTCAAGCCTCCATTAGTTATTTCAATTGATTTGTCTCAATCCGATTCATCTCCATTATGTTAAACTCAATTCTAAAATATTACTAAAACTCTTCATCTCCTGTGCATCGTTTTCCAACTCAGTTACATCTACTATTCACTGTGCAGAACCATTCTTACCAAAAGCGCCGTAGACAAAATCTGATGAATGCCATTATAGTCGAATTTGAGCCCATCACATTTTCGGTGAGTATGGTATTGTGCTGCGGAGAACCAATGCAGCCAGAATGAGTCACAATGATGGAACTGGTAGATCAGCGGAAAAAAACCCAAGGTTAAACGAGAAACAGATTAGTTGTTTAATTACATATCAGATCAAGTGTAGTTTAAGCTCTATGCGCGACGAGGTAATATGAAATGATGGGAGACAGATGGTTCGTTGACGATATCAATGTACTCATTTTATTTGTATGTTATCATTGTCAATTCGCTGATTTTGTACCCTTTTACTGGGAATTGACAGCGACGCATACATGTTGCATGCTAACCAGTCCGAAAATTCCGGATCCGGTACATATATCGTATTTGAGATCTGTGCGTATTGATTGAATGAATCCGCATCGATCCTTTTTCACAAATCCATTGGTTGATTGCGAGTGCGTTATGCTGACCACTCACAGTTCTATCACAGACTCCATTCGGATTATTTGCTGTAAAACCACAACTCACTTCCAGGATTCATCGCTGCATACCCTTAGGGCTATTTTACATTCCCTTTAAACTCCTGAATATTCGAGCTATTTTATTTCTGTGTCTCATTCGGGTTTGTTCCGTTCAGTGGTCTCCTCGGTTAAACACCCTACTTGTGAACAATCCACCCTTGGTAGCCTTATTGCAGTTACTTACACGCCCGGATGATCTACCCTTTTTACTTTTTCTTTCTTTTATTGAATATACAATGGTACATTTGCCAGGGGGAGGAAACGGACAATCAGAGGGCTACCATGCAACACAAAAGACAAGGCATTTAAGGTGATCGCGTTGGCGAGATTCGAACACATGTCTTCCCGGGGCTAGCTTGGCCAGCTTTACTAATCGACCACCCGGGCTTGCAGCGCTTTGAATTGAAGTGCCAGATCAACAACTGAGGTGATGACGGAACAACAAATCTGTTGTCGTTTGCTCTTTTCCCAAACTATGGAAATCTGTGAATATTGTCCAAATCCCTAAAACGCCAGCCTCCCGCATTGTGTCTGAACGCGATTATTCCATCACAATTACCTCTTGCATACACAAACTCACTGAGCGTGCTATTCTTAGCCATCTGCTCTCTCCCTCTATCTTGAATGTTCTTCAGAATTCTTTTGGATTTTTTCACAAAACGATTTTTTCTGTGCTATATACGTAGTATCTTCTGTCAAACACTTTGTCACAAAGTCTCCGGAGTTCTTAATTGAATACATCCACAAATGTGCTATTTGCACGAGATGGGTGGACAAGAACCGGGAAGCAGAATCAGCAGTAGACTTAGTCTACTTGGACTTCTCCAAGGCTTTCGACAGAGTAAATCATCATTTACTGCAGAGAAAGCTCTATAATAACCGTTCTCAAGGCTTGCTCCTTTAATGGATTGAGGAATTTCTTCGACAAAATACCGTATCAGTTCGAGTTCATGGTTCTCTATCGGGACCAAACGGCTCTGTCCGTTGAGTTCCAACAGGGAATTGACTTGGTCCCACCTTTTCCTATCATTCATAAAATATCTACCACATGTATTTGGAGCACAGCAAGCACTATTATTCACTAACGACGTCAAAACATGGACAACCGTACAACATCCTGGATATTCTAAAACACTGCAGAAAATACTCGACCCAGCTAACCGATGGTTTTTTGGTCGTTGAAAACAGACCTATTTCCCCGTTAACTCATAACGTACATTAGCCTACATAAAGCGTATGCTCTCTATGTTTAGAATTTCTGACTAATTCAGGAAAAATAGTTTCAAACGTCAGCAGAGAATAGCGACGAAAATGACCAACGGGTTGAAGTCCAAGACCGAGGTTGGAAGGCTTCAAATCCTCAGACTCTATTCATCTATTGAAATCTTACTTCAACCTTACCACCTATGTAGTAATCTACTAACACTATCCAAAAACGGTTACTTCCGGGAGATATCTATTTAAACGCTTGCTCCGAAAGACTCAGCTGGACCGCAGACCTCCATTTCTTTTGCCTCAAGTTGTTTGTGTCTCAACCATCGATCTATTCAAGTTACGGCTTGATGTAAGGTGGAAACACATAATTGTCTAACATCCGTGATTGAACGAGATAACTATTTTATTTCATTTTAGCACCATCCCAACCCAGTGTATACAGATCCAGTGGGATTTAAGAAGCTTCAAATTCGTAATTTGCCCATAATAAAGATTTGAATTGGAATTTGGCTTGGTCCTTTGGTTGCTTCATGCTGATTCCTCAACAGATAAAAAAACTATTTCACTGAGAGACATCAGCGTTTTAATTTGAGCAAAGTTATCTTTTCTATCCCTGGAATAGCTGAAATTCTTTGAGGCACTGTCATTTCCTCTCACTTATTCATTCCTTATCTTAATGATTTATCTGTTCCATCAACAGTTTAACACACTCAGTATGCAGATAACGAAGTACTATGTCAAGCTATTTGAAATCAGTCTGAGAGTTCTCCTCTATCAGATATCTCACTACCAATTGAGATGTTTATTTACAATCATGTTTTAATTTCAACATGCCTAAATGCTTTCAGTGTACCTTCACTCTTAAATTCCTCATTGCCCAGTTTATCCTCGAACATCTAAAGTTCTCTCTTTTGTAGAGTGGACAGCATCAAGTACTTTGTTAGCACCATGGGATATAATCTCAGTTGGTCTAATTATGTCCTCGGTACCTCAGACGCTTGTCTTTCCATATCCGTTGGTTGTGTTATCAGATACTACTCACTTGTGAGTAGTAGGTAACATAGTTGGTGATTACTTTCAATGATCAACTAATCAACAAGATCACTGAGGGCAAACTGCTGTATCTCAGTGAATAACTATCAATTGCTACGTTCATCATCTGCCGTGTGGCCGGGATGATATGTTTCTGGTGAGATTTTCTATGACATGTATACCAAACTAGTGATGTCCCAGCTGATGTCCTCAATAAATGGGTATCCTCGACCAGCACCGTCTTCTGGAATTTTAACAGAGGTACTGAACTACAAAAGTGCCTGTTACATCTTTTATTTATTAATGTGCCTTCTCGATTACAATATATTGCTTTCAAGTCTTTTTCCACNCCCTAAAAAGCTTTCATTGATTTTTATTGTGGCCTAACCACCATCAGCCACGGTTCGCCACTTCCTTTATACCTTCTCGGCACCAGACTATGAGATCTCCATATTGATTCTCGTGAAAATTTTGTTCAAAACATTTTCGCTGATAGCTTAAACATACTGATTAGTCCACCTTATCTGCCAATTGTTCTCATCCTTCGATTCGGTCAAGTTTTCGAATCGTTCCTGTGAGAATTCAGATTGATAAAAAAATTCCTGTCCTATATTTGACCCGTATTTTTATTGACAAAGCCCCAAAAGCAATTGATTTGCGGTTGGTCGTTTTAGGTTAAATACACTCTAATTCTGTTTGTTCCATGCAAGGTTTTATTTTTCGTGTGCGTTGCTTTGTGACGGAGCGACAAAAAGCTTTTGGAAAAAATTTCTGCATAGCTGATTTCAAAAGTCTGTCACAATAAAATCGCATTTTATTACAATCAATAATCCATTCCATCTAAAGTGCAATGTGGAAGCATCAGGTATGAGCTTTCCTCTTCTAGTTTGAGTTCATCCATAATGTACATTCGAGAGTCCGGCCCGAGTTTGAAGTTCGAATCACCCGTATGAAATGAATGGGTTACCCGAGAACAAATGATCGTTTTTAAAGTTTAGTTCTGCGAGAAACTTAGCAGTCAGCTTGGTGATTATTCGAGGTCGTTAGTATTATTCCCAAATTTGGTGGGAACCTACAAACCAAGCGAAATAACCGAAGCTAAACAAACGATGCCCACGATACTTCAAACCGATTTCTTTTTGTACGTTCCATCCTCTGCCACTATCATTTATTTCACATCTGTGATTACTCATCAGTAAGTAAGCTGTGTGTAGTGTCATGCGCCTCCGGGAAACTGCATCGTACCACATGATTTCGACTCCAGCCATCTCAGCCCCAGTTCGTTAGTACGCTGACAATTATTGTATGTTAAATAAATGCAAGCAGGAAAGACAAGCTTTAAATTCTTTTGAAAATTGGTGAAATTTTACGTGTCACAAGGGGTAATAAGTGTGACACATACAGACGCTTACGGGCAAGACAACCGGTTCAGATAAATCGCAATTTTTCAGTTTTTCGACTGAGACAAATCAAAACACGTCACATGTCGCTTCGCACGTCAACAGTGCCTTGAGAAATCTCTGTGCTGAATTGTGCTCATCTAAGTGTCTCTGTTAGCTTTGGATAGTACTTGATTCGGGTAATTGGAATGAGGTCAACTTTCTCCTACGGGACAACTCGAGTGACAAAATTGGAATGATCTACATTACCGGATCACTTTTTAAATGCCATTTAGATTGTCCAGTGAGTTGAGAACACAAATGCAAACGATTGGTGAGCCCGTGTTGAGCAGCTGTCGTGACATCAAGTCAGTTTCTACCGGTCCCAATTTGTTCTCAGCCCCATATTTCCATAGGAGGAACCATGACAGTACTAATCCTAACCGCGGTTTATGCGCAGATTGACGTGAATCCAACGGTACACTGATCTACCGATGTGTTTTGGCTTTACCTGCACTAGTCACTTACGCGGAGATGATGCACAATTCAGTTCGTTTTATGGTTTGTTTGATATTAATTTTTTTCTCTCTGCAAACTGTGATCAGAAGTAACGTATTTGATAGTATTCACTTAAGTATGTCAACATATATGAGTATCTGATGTGGTGTTGGTGTTGGTGATACAATCCGATTTGTATGAACGCACTGGAAACCGTGAAACTGGGAGAGAGAGAGAGACGAAGCTGATTCAGGGTGCGTGAACGCAGTGGGATGGTTCGCACTTTTGAGTTGTTACTCGTGACCCGTTTGTACCCGGAGGCATATGTGCGCATTGACAGACGTGGCACAATTAGTGAATTGAAATTCCATCTTATTTTGAACACATCAAAGAAAGAAATAGTCTACAAGGCGAAACCAGTTTGAAGAAATATGTACACCAGATCAGAAATCGAAGAAATATGCGTACTCTCAAATCGATCAAATCTATCAAATAACTGCAGAACAAAACATTTATTGGATTGGAGTCAATCCAACGAGTTACTTTGTACGACTAAAGCGGAAAAACGAATGTACCTGGCAGTATTTTTGATATAACTGTAGAGAGAAAACGTGAGAATAATCCATTCTTGTTGACAGATGTTGACTGAAAATGCGCTTTGATAGTCACATATCGATGTTTCCATTAGCTGATATAAATAATTCCTAATTTCGTGGAAACTCCGTTCATGGGGCTAATTACCTGAACACGTACTTTCAGAATTCTAAATTCCGTTTAAATTAAGGTTTTCTGTAATTTCTGCTAAACTTGTCCGCTGCAACCACGTAATGAGCGATTTATGTCAACGAATTTCAGAGTTGAGTTCGCGGCCGATGTACTTTTTAGATTCCCTGACAATGACACTGAATTAACTGGTTGATTTCGTACATGTACTATTCTGAAACATTGCTAAATGTTACTGTTGGACAATTTAGATAAGCCACCAGTTAATGGTGCTCATGGTAATGATAGCCAAAATATTATGGAACTCTTGCGATTATGAGACCTAGCTTGCCTTGAAACTTTCATCTTATTTATTTCACATCCTGAAATCGACCATATTCTATGCATAGTTTTTTAAGGTTCATAGCGAGCAGGGAACGCTGATCTCGAGCACCGGTTGCTACACCTTTGTTGCCATTCTTAGTGAAGCTCTACTTGATTCCACCTCTAAAATTATATGGGCATAAACTCATACAGATACATGTATGCGTAGACACACACATATATATATACATACGAAAGAAGGTTTATAAAATTATTCTCTAACGTTCATTTGTTAGATATAAATTGAATATACGATCACTGTTCGAAGAGTAAGGACCAGGCCAATGGAATACCAACAAAAAAAACATGACGAAGATGAACGATGGTGGTGCGGTTCGACGTCACGAATACTAGGGGGTGGTTTGTTGGTGTGTATCACCCACTTTACTAGACCATAGAACAAATGGATAGACAGACACAGTCATTGACCGGATGAGTTTTGGACTAAGTGACATTTTTGGGGAGAGATAACGGTAAGAAAAGTGATTGTCACTAAGTTAACTGTTTTGAATGAACCTCAAAGTTCACTTCACACATTTTGATGCGAGATACTAGAGAGGGGTACACCCCCTACAATTACCCTGAAATGATTAAAATTCAAAATTTAGTTTTTGCACTATCGCACAATGCCAGACGAGTTTACTTGAAATACTATTCTCGAAAGATCCGATTTTTCGAACCGATAATGATGGTTCTCTTCATACAAATCTGGGAAGTTGGTTTTCAAAGAAATAGGTCACATTTTCGATTTGTTTGTGAATAAATCAAGCGGTTAAGGTACCCATATCACTTGGAACACCAAAAATGAATTTTTTTCCATTCCTATATGTCATATCGGCATGTTCTGCATGTTTGTGTGTGCCTGGCGGTTGAGGGTGTGCACGTGTGCAGCTATTGATAAACGTTACCACAGTCATGGTGGAAACTGACTTCATTCTATCTCGAGTAGGTACGCGGATAGTCGCGGCGACGGACAAAGTCTGAATAAACCTAAAAAGCGGCACAATATCCAAATATGAAAATGAGAATTTACAGGCGTTAACTTTTGTGTTTTTCTGTTGAATTTTCTCCAGAGACAGGAGAGCGAACAAGAGTTGATGTGAGCGAAATGCGCTTGAACGATGAAAGCAAATTCAGACACTTTGCTCACGTGTATAGCGATGGTACCGTCTTGTGAGATCTTTCAGAATGTTCTGGGAAAAATTTTCCTAATCGGTCAAATGCACGCGATAAATGTTGAACAAGTACGCTGCTAAGATGAGTGAAAGAGTGTCGTTCATCTGCGGCGTTGCAAAAAGCTTTGAATGTTCGCATCTTTGAGTGGGACGGTTCGAAATTGCCTAATTCGAAGTGTGCTTCTCAACAATTCACTCGCTTTTGTTTACCTGAATAATCAAACATTTTGCCGAAACATCTGTCCGTTCGATTTCCCTATTCACTGTGCACACTCTACTCCTGGCACTTGCCCGTGATTGTTTAAACTTCAAGTTTGATGTAAGTTTAATTTTGCTATTTGTAGTAAAATTTGCACAGTTATTGCACCGTGGAATAATTACATTTTTGGGTTGTGATTTGTGATATAGATATAATACATGTAAAGGTGAATAAACAATATCCAGAAAAGTTATTTAAGCCCATACTTTTGGAATGGTACCGTTGTCTAACCCACACATACGATATAGGGAGCCATTGTACTGGTTGTTAAAAGATGGATGTTACGTAAAATCAATCGGAAATTATCAGTGTTTAGAGAATTGCTGTTGATCACTCCCTACAAAAATCGCCCCTGGGTGCAAAAGAAAACAAACTCACATTATTCCTGTATTCTATTGCTTGTCGAACCTCAGAACCTTTATTCACTCTCATTTTCCTTATGTCATACATTATGCACACATTGCTGTTTGTTTACTGTGGCATTTGAATCGACGAGTTATCACCTAAGCGATCAAGCAAATCAACTGAAGCGCATGTTTGTTTGCATCTCACAGTAACTGAACTCGATAAACACAACATAACCATTCCCATTTCGGGGTTTCATTTTCATGGAATTCTGACCTCACTACTTCGTCTATCTGCGGTCTACTGCTCTGATTGGGATAACATGTACTCAATCAGGCGAATTGGAAGAGTTGAAGAGCACAGATAGGGAGGAAGTGATCCGGTCAGAAAATCAAGTACGCAACTAGCGTTGGGAATTTCAATTGTTTGGAGCAGTTAACAGAACAACAAAACTTAGATAAAACTTCCAGTACGTTTTTTCCTCACCTGTTCTGAGGGATAAGAGGTGGTGAAAATGGAATCAGAGATTGTTAGTGCATTCAGCAACAGGTTAACACGCGCTTAACTGCTTGCTCAACGATTTTTATCCTTTTATTTTACTGGTTTAGTGATGAATTTGACACGCTTGTGGTGCAATTCATTGTTCATTCTGTGCTTTCTATTCATGCGTCCGTGGTGGGATTTTGGTGGACAATCAAATTTATTTTTGTCTGCCCCCATGGATCAAGTACGGAAAAAATGATAAAATTTGCAAATAGATTTGAATCTGGGCGATACTGTTCACTTTTTTGCAGTTCGTGATTTCAGTTTGACATATTCACATTTACCAAATCCTCCTTAGATCTAACTGGCTTTTTCAAATTTTAATAAAAGTTTTGTTCTTTGTAAATTCATTTTTTCCTAAAAAATAAGAACAAAACTATAAAATTTGTTTGTTCAAAAGGAAAAATATTCACTGTGTTTTATGCCATTATTCTTGCATCACATGTCTCCGGAAATAGACAAATTGTTCCGTTTCGTTCACTTTTCCATTCCCGTACTCCACCCCCGAGTGTACTTGTATATTGTTCTGCTATACAGAATGAATGCATCAATGAATCGGCGGTGCTCCGGGCCACACTAAATAGCACCATATTTTTGATATTTTCCTCCGGCATTAAGGTGGAATAAATAGCCAGACACGCTGGAGTGACGGATTCGTATACAGCAGTGGTTGCCTTAAGACAAAAACAACGAATAAATGTTTATGTAGATGCCATTCAAAGCTATCGAGTGATGCCAGTGTTCAGATTTAAAGCCTATATTCCTAACAAAGTGTGAGGTAAATATCAAATTATAAATTAACCTTTTTTTTATACAGGAACAGAAATCCAGCTCTTTTTGTTCACCCTATTCAGTGGGCATCAGATTTGGCTATCTTTACCCAGAGTTGAGTTTCATTACTTGACCGGTAGAATTCTTCTGGATTTCAATCTGTGGTTGATGGAAGTACCTAAATTGAGAGCGAACTTATAATCCCTTTTGGCTACTAACAATTTAAAGAAATGCACGAAACAAGTAATCTATCCTGAGCGGTTTGCTTCACCAACCGTTCCTTAAGAGCTGAGGTTTGAACACTTCTTTCTTTGTTCACCTTTGACGATAGACAGACGCACTGTCACACGATTTTATGTCCTCTAGGAGACTTTTGTTATAGTGTATTTTATTGTATTATAGATGGCTTGTGCAGGCGACTGTTCCTACATTTCAGTTAAAAATGTATTCACCGTTACAGTGGGGTAAAAAATGAAATGAAAATTAATATACAACAATGATGAAGCTTAAAAAGGTGTTCATCTTTGCAAATTTCAAATTAGTTCGTTACGGATCCTCACCGTGTCAGTCAGAATATGATACAGATAGGGAAGTGTTGAGTTGAGATAAATGTTTATGCGGGAGGGTAAGCAGCAAAAATTGGATAGGAGGTGAAGCGTGGGAACGGCAAGCAGACAAATCGGGATTGAGTGGATGACTGGGATCATTGAGTATCTTATGAGCTAAATTCTCACATGGAGTGATATACAAATTACACAATTTTCTGATTAGAGTGTTTAAAGGAGTAAGAGAAACACGGCTGATAATTACTAAACCTCGGCGTAGAGTTATCAGGTCCTTTCCAAGTAGACCAAGGAAAATAACAGGCAAACAATTAAGTATGATAGGAAAAATGCATTGATAAACGAAGGAACATACAGCCTCATGTCTGAATCGAAATTATCGTAGCTTGCGTATTTGAAAAGATATGCGACACAGTTTACTAACACAAGCAAGCACATGAGAGGACCACCGTAGATTGCTGTCTATCGTAACTCCTAGGTATATCGTGGTGTGTGTTCTGGTGATGGTGAATTGATGACTGAGAAATCCAGGGGGTATTCGGATCGGGAAAGACTAAAAATGCATTCAAAGCATTTAGATGTATTCAGCCGGAAACCGGATTGATTCAAAAATGATTGCATTTGCAACAAATTGTCGGAAAATGATTCCATGTCCGAGTGGTTTGAGATGGCTTGACATACGACCTCGTCATTGGCATACTTGAAGGTCTGGGTTGGAGGGATTAAGGGTAAGTCACTGATGAAAGTCGAACAGTCGGACAGCACAACACCCTGGAGTACTCCAGAGTTATTCACTAACGATTTGGAAGTAGTGCCGTTTGGTTTCATTCTTTTAGTCCTTCCTTTGAAATAATCTTTCAACCATGACAACAAGTTGGTGGGGCAACCGAATGACTCTAACTTTCGCAGGAGAAGGGATCGTGGAACGGAATGAAAAGCGGAAGAATGGTCGAGGAAAACACAACGAACCGACTTTTGAGAATCATTTAAAGATTTATAGATAAAGTGAATCGCTGAAGAGACGACATCTAAGGTGCACCTATTTGACTTGTACGAAAACTGGAGGGGTCATCGGGAACAATAATACCAGACTACAAGTGGGTGAGAATAGCGCGCTCTGCAAGCTTAAGTCCAGAGAAGGTGATGGCGATAGAACGAAGGCGTTTAGATAAAATGCTAGATGAAGAGGATTTAGGAATGGGAACAATGGTGAACGGTCTCCAGGAATCCGGAATCGAACATATGTAAATGGATTGGTTAATAAGGGACATAAATAACTCTGTGACTGAGCCAGCGCCATATTTGAGCAATGACGAAAATAAACCATCGGGGCCAACTGCGTTCGTGGTTTTCGTAGTTTTAAGAAGATGATAGACCTCCTCATGAGTGACCGGGTCTATGGTAGATGGGTGATCTGTGGGGTACGCAGACAGGAGATCATTTGAAGGATAATTGAATGCAGCATTGAGGCTGTCCACGTCAATAATTTTGTTCGTTGTCCGTTTCTTCTGTCTGCAAAGCAATCTGATCTCTTGTCGTAGCCGTCTTCCATCTCCAGCTCCCAGAACTTGCTTTGTGAATGAAGCATTCAGTCTTTTGATCTCTGCTCTGATTTGCGATGTAAGTTGCTCTACAGTGGCTTTTTGATGAATCTCGAACGCTAGTTCTTTTTCCCTCATACCAAGGGCTCCAGTCGCTGTTTTGGACAACCTCGTAATTTTGAGATTTCCATTCCTCATTGCTGTTCACTCTGACTTTAGTAGCACAGTAATCTCTCCTAATCGATATATCCCAAAGTTGCCATCAGTGGGATTGTGTTGTATCAAGGGAATTGTAGTGGTAAGTCACTCAGTGACAAGTTCTGACAGACTGAAAAATACCTACGCTATCTACCGATCGCTAACACTCTGAAACTGAGTGTTTTGATTCAAGCATTTATATCTACTTGTCCTGATTTGCGGACGATCTTTACTGTGTCCAGTTATCAAGCCAACTAAACGAATTGTACAGTTGTGCTCAGTTGTTTCACCCTTAATTTTCTCCCTGACTTGGTTGGCAAGACAACATGAACACTGGAACGGTTGATCAGATCGTCCTCTCTAGGTATTCCTATTATTTATCTAAAAATTTGAAAAGTTTTTCAGGGAAGCTTTTCAGGGTCGGAGGGAGATTTAGGAAGCGAGGAAAGTCTAACCGCCAGTTTTTGTCACATTTTGGCAAGCGCCGAACCCGAAACATCGATTGCCTAGTTTTTAGATGTTTCCTATTTGTTCACAATCATGGAATGGATACCGGTCAAACCCTTTTGTGATGATCCTAGCTTACGGAATAACGCAAATCACGGGGCAACATGCTACAGTTTCCGGACAATTGTGATGAGTCAAGCTTCCCAGAAGACGCCAGCAAAGTGCGTACGTGTTACAGCGTCTGGACAACGAACCATGGGCCGATTGTAACAACCAATCAGAAGCCGTGCAACCCGGGCAGAAGCTATAACTCCCAAGAATACGAGCACGCCATTGGTAGACACCTGGATAACCAATGAAGTTCTTTTGTACATGTTATTGACCCCCTCCGATTTCTTCCAATAAACGAACAGCTACTCCTGTGGCCTTTTCCTTGCTTCTGGGTTACGCGGGTAACCGTCGTGCAAGTGCTAGTGTGATTCGGTGCTTCTGTGGTGTCCGTGATTCCTAGTACGTGATTCGTAATCCGTGATCTGTGCGTACTTCAACCATTACACCTAATAGGGGCAAGAAGAAAAGGAATAAATGAAACAATGTATACCATTCTATCATGAAGCATCCCCGCAGCTTGGATAAAGGCTCGGCAAAATAGTAAATTGGCCTTTATCTCACCACCTTACTCCAAATACCTCTGAAGTCCACATCTTGTCTTTTTCATTGCTCAAAGTTGAACAACAGTGTTTCCTTTACGGTGTATCTTCATTTCATCAAATCATACTTAGATTACGAGGTTTCATGTATCTGGATATTCGGTAATGCCATACCTCCATTGTTTTACACACTGTTATGAAATATTTTGTTAAATAAAACGTTATTCTCTTGCATAGCGAAAGATAGAGAATGCTTTTCGTGTAGCACAACTCAGTTATCTACTTCGCGGCTGTATTTATTCTTCTCTAGTGATTATACTGCTTCCCTGTTGTTTCCCCTGTTTATCTGTTAAATGGACCAAAAAGAATTGCTCACCAGATCTTTGAAACACATGCATATACAGTTATGTACAAATTAATAATGTAGAACTCAGCTTCTTTTGGATGATCTAAAACAACTACTTTATTTCTGCACGTATAATGTTCAGTTCCAATTGAACAACGAGATCTACCAACAAATCAGAGGGTTCGGTGCTGCGTTCCATGCATAAAAAGGCAGCTTGGAAAGACTAATACATCCATTTTCGAAGCTTTGTATCGCTTAAGGTAAAAAGGACTCTGGTTCGTTTCCTAGCCGTTAGGGCAAAAAAGATCTGCAGGGAGGACACATTAGAAGAATAGCTCCGTGTTATAACATTGATCTTCACACGTAACCGGTATCCGGTATCCGGTTCGCATTCGGCTACAACCCGCCTCCCCCCACCCCCTCTGTCTACCCAAGAACGATTCGTGCCAGTGTTAAAGCTTCCCTGGCTCAACTCTTTCTCACACCGTAACACGAGTAATCCCGATGATCGGATGAGTGGATACACAACTATGTGGTCGCGGTAAATCCGATTTCAGGTCTCATAATCAAGTCATTTCCAATAATTTGTAATGCGATTTTACTTCATTTTATTTTCCCAAGACAATTTTATTCCCAAGTAGTGATATAGATATATATCTATATTGATGCATTGAAATGAGTACGAATCACTGTAAAGGAGCTTGTTTACCACTCTGTGGTTTTGTGTGTGACTATGTCAACAGTATGCACAACTGTCTCCGCAATTAATCACTAGTCCCTTTTATTCAACAACTATTCTCATTCTTTTGTAAAGGATTTATATTTACCTGATTTACCGCTATAATTTTTTGTAGCTCATACAAACGGGTGCACAGAAATTTATCACTAATGTTATTTCTATCACTACTAATAAATGCCCAACTTCATCGAAAACGATTCACTTAGCAACCCTCGTATCTACGCAGTCTATTAAAATGAGCAAATCTACTGAATTCAGCACAACCATAAAACGGAGCTGTCATATCACAGATTATTAGGCGGAAATTTCATCTTGTGACCGGATGTGAGAATATTCAAAACAAATACAATTGGTGAATTATAGTTTGATGAATCACCGTATTCACTGATATTGACTAATAGTCCCAACGGAAGATGCTGATCACCGGATACTCTTTCTCCGTTAGTAAGAAAACATTCAAGGTGGGTAACAGAAGAACTCATGTAAACTTTATGTGGGATTCGCAGTGTCAGGATCCAGGGCGTGCGTGGAGGGGCTAAAACGACAGAGAGACAATTTTGTATGCAAACAATGACCACGGTTTGATAGAATTCTTGGTTTTTGGGTTGACCAATGAACATTGTGGTCCATAATTGCTTCACACATTTTGACGGAGTTTACTCTATACATAGATTCGAATTGCTTTTCGCAGGAATCCTGACGGGAGGCGTTGTTTGCAGTTTGGCTCCAGGGTTTGTTGCTATTCGCCCTCTTAACGAACAGAAAACGGTGATTAATCACCTTACTTATATGCAGATTATCGATCGTTCCTACCTGGTACCAAACTCTGACCTAGCTCTCAATGGACGGCTACGTATTTCGCTGTTTCAGTGGACAAGGTGACTCAAATGAATCATTAGTAAATCTCAGGATCGAACACCCAATGGGACTGTTCAGGCGTTGCAAGCCTTATTGGATTATGTGCATCCGCTCCGACCTGCACTAATTTTGATGATATTTACGATTTCTTTCACTGGCTGCCTGCAAACCCTTTTATTTTGATTACCTCATCATTGCCTGTCTTACGCAGTTGTTTGCGTCAGCTAGACCGAAAAGCTAAGGCTCTGCGACGTGACCAAGTCTATTCACACAGTGGTGAGATTGCGCTCAATAATAAACTTCGTTTGTGGATCACGCCTAAAGCATTGTATTACTCCGGAATCGGTAGCCTTGTGGGAAGAGAGAAGACTTACACCAGACGAGTGGAATCAAAATGCAAGGAGGTGGCGCCTGCAATATTCACTCAAAAATGGCTTAAAAAGAACCGTGGAAACTGAACAACAAAAGTATTCAGTGTAATGAACGTAGCTGTTATCGCAGGTAACAGTGGAGGGTTTTTGCAATTGATAAAAACGGCGGAACTTGAGGGACCCCAGTCAGAGAACACACCGAACGGCCTCCAAAACATTGTACGTTGTACGAATAGCTACACAAAGCTGCGTAATCTACCTTTCAGGTCCGTTTACCTGTTTGTAACTTCGAAGGTTACAAATCGACTATAGGAAATTATAATTTTGTATCGGTATTCAAACTTCTGATAACCATATGAAATTTGAATTTTAGTCAATCAAATACCATACAGAGAGTATTGCCATTTGGAAGAGTATATAAGGAGCATAAAATAAGGATAGAGGGATGAAGAAGTTCCGATCACCTTGAGTGAGCCTACCGTTGTTGTACCAGATTGGTACTGGGGACCTGATATGAATGCTTTTTCAGCGACGAAATTATTTGAATTGGGATCCCATTCAGGGATAGGAATGAAATGGAAATTAATCAGAATGCGATGGATCGGTGTGGTGTATCAGTGAGATTCTGAAAACGTTAAAATGACTCCGATACAAAGATCACAGNGGGGGGGGGGATTTTCTTGTGACCGTGTTTCCCGCTCAAAATGTTTGAAACGACAAATGTGCCCAGTTGCACGATTTACTGAATGTATTAATCGTAATAGTTCTTTTTCATTTCCACTCCATCAAAACATATTCAATTATAATACGCCATACACACTTGTACTTGCTTTGCAAGTTTAATGCTTCGTTTAACTGTATCTCACTGATGGTACTCTACGGTCTATGAGCTAAGAGTTATATGAAAAACTGTAGCTATTCACAACTTATATCGAGGAGGGAGAAGATAGTTTGGGACCACGCGAAATCACTAATAATAATAATAATTTTTACGCTATATCTTCCATTCTCGATTGCTGAGTTCGCCACCGATCTACGTACATTCAGATCAATTGTATAAAAAGTTTAGCTGGCTGCTTTGTAGCTGGGTGTTCGCTATAATATCACCCTCACTGAAGTTTACTGTGAGTATTAATTAAGTTCGACTGTGAAACAACAGAATTATCTGACTGCTTACCAGTCAGGCCTTGTTGTTACGGATTTTCATCACATCAACAGTTCCATTCCGAGCCATCACAGCGCACACCATCCCATCAGCCCCATTCACCCACCGGAACGACTTGTGACCGTGTATTCTTTCTGGGCAGTTCATTTATCCCGTGAAGTCTGATCTATTCTTAAGTGATCAGGCATTTTTAAAATGGTGGGTTATTAGTAGTTGTATACTCTCAACTGAACGAACGTAGCGCGGTGGAATTTGTCCGGACCCAAAATATTTATTCTATTTTCGAGTCACTGGAACATAACCACCTACGTGAATGGAACTGACTAGTACCTCGCAGGAGGTCTCTGAAGATGTCTGTTTTAATTAGTACAACCTGTGTTTCTTATTCAAAACACACAAACACAAAGACGAATAGGAGTGGATCGTACGAGGATGATGGGGTTTGCATTACGCAAGGCCCTTCAACCGCACCCGGATGAGTGACAGTGTACAACGTTTACACTCATCCCTCGCTTTTTGATGGTGTTGTCCGGTTTCGTGTTTGTTGTTGTTGTTTTCGTCCATGCATAAGTGAAATGCGGAACGCAGTTTGCATAACCCAGGCAAACAAAGTAAGTAGGTCAGTCAGTAAGTGGGTGAGTAAGTCTGCCGATTTCTCGGGTGCCCATCTGGTCATGGGCGGATATGCATATTCTGTCCTGTCCCAGTCTGTACAAATAGAACTAGGTTTGAAAAATCCGGAATTTTTACCCTTATTTTAGAAACACGCTTCTTTTTCCGTCCCCTGCGAACAGAAACTGATGCTCACAAATTAGGACTAGCATACTTTCAGACAGCTGTGTTGTAGGAGAAGTGGTGGAAATTTGGATGACAGATAACTTGATACGGAAGGAATTTTGAGGAATTTTTTACAAACGAATAAAAATGTCAAGACCGAGGATAGTGCACTCCTAATCAATAGAAAAGTATGAATGAAGTATCAAAATGATATTTGAATTTTTTTCAATTTCAATTTTACTTCCTTTGTATTGAACACAGAATGGTACAATTTTCAGGAAGAGGGATGCGGTCAATGAAAGGGCTGCCATGGGGAAAGTCAGGCGATGGTGGTGGAATAATTATTCCGCGAACAAATCAAAGCCTTGAGGGGATTTGTGGTTTGCAGTGTCATTAATTTGCAATGAATATATATACATATTTATGAGTAATTCGATTGCGCACTAAGAGTCGCAACCGAAATCAGCTACCACGATTTATGATGCAAAAAAGATGATCTTCAATTGGGTGCAAAGTTGACCGAATGATAGCAAACTGAGTAAGTGATTTGGAGAATAAAAGATCACCGTAATTACTCGTACAAGGCAATCATTGCCCGTACTGACAACCACAAACCAAACATAGGGACCAGGGGCCAGCACGATAGAGGGGACGTTCTTTGGGAAAGAAGTAAATGATATAAATTATGAAAGATTGACAGCTGTCGTGGACATGTGAGCTCGCATTCTATTCTCAATCGGACGGATTACATCTCGCGTGTATCGGACGACCTCAATATTCCCGATTAGCAATCGATTTTTCAGTTATTGTTTCGTTTCTCTGCTTCGCGTCCTTGCAAGGCAAACGTGTCCAAAAGCATGGAGTGCATGCGTATAAACAGGACCAACATTGCTTTCTGGTATAAGTGCAGAATAGACCCGGATCGCGGAGCGATTTCCGCGAATGTGGTGGTGATGATACATAATTCCGAACAACGATAGAAAAGAAGAATCAGTTATATCAGAGTAATCAAACCAACAAAAACGAATGGAGAATGGAAGGCGACTACAGAAAACGTTTTCCGCTAGTAAACCTGAGAAGCTAAGTGAAGAATAACACACGTATGCACGAGAACATATCAGGAAGTATAATTCAAATGTTTGATCGTTTTGAAAATGGATGCGGGATTATTTCTTCAATAATCCAAAATTCACTTGAGAACAAGTCACGCTGAACAAACGATAAGGTTTATAAATGAGCAAACAGAACTGTATTCTTTTAGTCAACAAATTGTGAACATTCGTGTGAGGAAATAGGTACAGGGTTGAAAAACGACACAATACGCAGAAACCTAACAAATCATCAGTTTTCTAATTACTTGGTCGTCAAACGGGCGGTGAGTCCCACTCGAAGGTGTTACGTATCAGCCAGACGTTTGATGGCGGGTAATACTCAAAATGTTGCGTATGATTTTTCACGAAATCTGACTGTATGGGTCGATCATTGGCAAACTGGTGGAAACTTTAAGCTGGGAGGCCTCAAGAAAGAAGAAAAAGGGTAACGGTGTTATCATGTACATGAGCCATTAGCAGTATATTTAAACCAGTCCTATGCTTACACTTAAAAAAAACATTCCTGAAACCAGTGCGGAATAGAAAACACCCGTTCTCCTCCAGCACATCAAACCTCTACATATTTGGTTGCAGTTTTTGAGAAGTGTCTGTTTTTTGGAATATTCGTGATGACTCAAATTTTCAGGATAACGCCTACCAAAGGGTGACGCGTTACAGTCTCTGGACAATGAAAAACAGACTACTAGTACTGATCAATAAAATGCTATGATGTTCAAACACATGTCATGTGACTTAAAGAACAAGAAAGGCGACTGGTTGATTGCCGTTAAACCAATATTAATTTTGTTTATTTATTTATTTAATCGCACTGAATCTTTTCAATAAATGAACCGCATTTTTTGGTCTTCTTCCTGCACCTGGGAGTCGGGGGGTTCCGGCATACGACTGCCATCGGGATTCATCTGTGATTAGGACTTATGATTCGTATCTATTCCAATTACTGCAGCATTTCACCAAGCATTGTTTGAAAATGGATTCGCTTGTCTTCGTGATTGCCAGAGATTATAATAGTTCATATGCTCGTTTCTAGGCCTTTACTTATCTTCGTGATAACGCTTGTTTCCCCAATGCGGATGAAGTTTACTTCTATCATAATTTTGATAACGAACCAATATTTCTTCGTGCTTCAAATGCAAAAGTGTAGGAAAATGTGTTCATTTCATTTGGCAAAATTTTCATCATAGTAAACGGTAAGCGTAACCATCAAAACGTTATCATTACCAGAAAACATGAGCTCCTTGTACGATATCACAATCTGTCCGACTCCGAGATCTACAATAAGAGGTTATTTCTTTCAATCTCCAAAAGTTTTTGATGTTCCAAGCCTCTGTGACAATATCGAAAACTATCTAAACCAATTCTGTGATATGTGTTACCCTCTTATTTGGGGTTGTTCTATAAACAAACTGATTTGTCTCTGAGCAGTTGAAATGGCAGTGTAGGCAGAACGAGGAGGCTTTTCGCGCCATACATAAGGAAACTGCTAAATGCATCACTTTTATCTACAAAGAAACTATTTGTGTGAGAAGCATTATGTTGAAATAGGACATTGCCTTTCGTCGATCATAGAAAGTATTGGAAATGATTTTTGAACTTTCACTTAGGTCAATTATTGTCTTTTATGACCGTAGTGAGCTTTGTTGACCTTTTGTAACGGAACAGGATATCGTGTAGTGTGACACTCAAACTCCGGCCACCACTTACTTTCGCAGAAGTGAAGTTTTAATGAAACTGACGACAATCACTCGTGCGAAATCTCCTAGCGCAGGTGGATCATCTTTCATGGTTTTTAAAACGGGTTCAAAACACCCGGCACTAAGTTCGTATTCGCTTTCGATTGATTTCTGATAGAACACCAATTATTTCACATATCCGGATCAATTCGGTACTAAAGGAGAGGGAACATTTTCTTCCGATGTTCCCATCCTCCTGACTACTTGCATCGATAAAAGCGCTCTCCTCGTCAGTAGGTCTTAGCGACTCTAACTAGTTAGACCATTGTAACCGGTGATTTTTCTTTCGATACAGTCACTTGGTTTGCTCAGTCCATTCCGTTGACGATTGGTTTAGGCACAAGATTATTCATTTTTGCTTTTTGAATCGTCAAATTATCTAATATTCCATTAAAATAAATAGTTTCCGTTTATCACAGCAGTGTTATACAGCAACACCACCTTCCACATGATCGGTTTTTCTGTTGGCGGGTTTATGTCATTGACCGAAACAATCTTATCTCTTTTCCTTTTTTTCTCTTTATATTTTAAGTTTATCATTCACGCCATCCATGCCCACGTATAAAATTGCAAATAAGGTCGAACTTTGTGATACACCTCACAATAAAACTTTCGCTATCCCCATTCCGTTGGTCATATTACTGACAATTTGTACCTTTCAACAAATCTCCAAAAGGATGTTGTACTTCTCTATTTTATTGATGCTAACACTGCTAATTATACATCAACTCCCAATATTCTAAACAATGAATCAATTTCGTGTGAGTATTGGAGGATTTGATTCAATTTCAGAGGGTAAATTCGTAGTGTATATGTCAAATAAAGCTGAAACTGAAAAGCTAGAAAGCACTGGACGGCTGTTTTGACCTGGTTGGGTTTTATCAGCAGTACGAATTCGTCAACCCATATACATGACGAATTTACCCTTTGAAAACGACTCAATTATTGAGGAGTCACGTCAGTTTAAGTGATATTGATTTTTTATTTCTGTCAATCTCAAAATACTGTTTGAAATGTAAAAAAAACTTTTTCATCTCTACGGTAACAGAAAGCGCCCTCAAATATAAATTCAGATTTCATCCCTAGGGATTCTGTTTCAGTTAAACGCTTTCTGACGGTTATTTCCATTTGCAGAATTGTTTCGTATTTGGCGCCGGTTAGCTTTATCGTCAATCGACATCGTGTAGGTTTCGATGATCTATGTGGAGCAGTAATTATTGAAGCTTCACATTTACATCGTCTAACACACTATCATTACTTTCCATCTCTGCTACTATCAAAAGGTTAAACCTTCATATGCCTACTCTGTAACTTTTCCCAACTTCGTTGTTCCCCTTCTGTCTCGTTTATTCGTTTATAGGGTAAGATTATCCGACACACTGAAGTTCTCAGTTCCCGGCAAATGTTTTTTTGTTCATTCTCGCCGCCAATTTACTCTCCATGGCATGGCCGTGTAATTTTTTTCTTGCACCTATACTAAACCTGATTTGATCGCTTTGTCAAGGAAAATTTACGTACAAAATAAACTGCAATCTCGGTTTGAGTTGGCGTGAAAAACGCAATCAGATAATCATTTTTTCAGTCTTTATTGTTTATTTCATCGTTTGGATTCCGATAGGCTTATCCATTCGCTGTACTCCCAAGACGACCTGGAAATTGTTGCATTAATACTCCCAGGGAAAATTTAAATCTTCTATCAATCCATCCATACCACGTCGCTGCTTGTTTCAAGACGGATCTTTATAATTGTTTCTAACTCATTTCTGTTTGTTGAATATGCAATGAAACAGTTAGTGTTTTCAGGAAGGAGGCTGCCTCCAATCAGAAAGAGAGAGCATTCGAGCAGCACAGAATTTCGAAGAATAGGCAGTGATGACGGGATTGGGACGAGCAATTTTTAGTCGCTGTGATGTTGATCCGAACCAATTTACCATCAACTCTATCCAATGTACTGTTTTTACACACATGTATAGGTCCACTCAGTAAAATGGAACGGGACACAATGTGTTGGATCAACGGAAAAAATACCCGTCACTTCAACATATGCGAATCTACCACCATGGACTACAGAAATGATTCATTTATCAGCAAATGCATGCATGTTTCACTAGGGATCTATCTATATGGATCATTCTAATGAACGGGGAATGGCTTCTCCTTTCACCACCAACTGTTTCCTCTAGGTGAGCTTTTAGTCTAAAATAACAACTGAAGATGACACCCTCGAATCTAGCAGCCCATTATTGATCTGGCACAAAGGAGATCATACTCATTCTGGGCGGTTTTCGTGTCCGTGTGTATTTAAGCTGATTTCACGTTGTGGGGATTCAATACAGCGAATGAGTTCCCTGCAGCTACCGATAAACGTCAAAAGTAGTCAGACACTGCTGTACTGTAGAGGAAATGGACAACATTGAAAAAGTTGTGTCATGGCTGTATGTTTTGTAAACTATATAGGTCGTTTTTTGACATAATAATGGAAGCAGAACACCTACAAATGATAACCATGTTTCGACTCCTTTCAAAGGCTTTTTCCTTATTCTGTGCAATTCCATTGTGAATGCAAGCATCTGTAAACACTGGTGGGAACCAAAGGTTCAGTGTTTACCAGTTGTTTCAATCCGTGATTAAATCGCTGTCGTGAATCATACCATGATAAAGAAGCAATCGGCACACACATACAAGTGAGTGTGTTTGACCTTCGGCATGATTAAATCAGCTCACCGTGTTCCCCCAATCAACCAGGCATTTATTTCCATTTGCGCCTCTACTGCAACTTACCGCCCCGTGAGTAGATAGTTGTCACTTGTTATCCTCGTGACTTCAGTCAAGTTCAAACCGGTTCTTGTCCAAACGATTCATAATTTTGTCTCTCCCTGTCACACACACGTATCATGACGTGTATTATGATAAGTGTACAGGAGTGTCTCAATGTTCCTGATAGCACGCACTTCAGTGCGCTCAGTGTGTGCACTTTCATGCGGTTACCAACTGCAACAGGAACAACAGCACACTTGTGGTTTTCGCAGGTTCAGACTTGTCTAACCGAGAAGAGAAAAGACACTCAGTGTGTGTGTACTGACTCTCTGTGCTGCCGAACTGTCCGAACACAAACATCCACTCATATGCTGCCTTGGTTATACACTGTACACATGTGCCTATCCATACACACTTGTGTGTGTGCACACACACACACACACACACACACACACACAATTGTCTGAGTTTTTGAGTTGATTGACCTAGATAGAATTGGTGTTTTGTCATCAATAGCTTAAACCTTGATTCAACTTTAGACCTGAGAGGGAGATACAGGGAGGAGATAGAGAAAGGTAACATGGACTACTGATCCGCTGATTTTGTGATTTTATTGCCAAGGCATTTGTGGCCATCCTTTTATTCCCGGGCACTATTCCGAATTAGAATAAATCGATGAATGTTTCGTCAGCAAATTCTAATGAATGATATTTTTGTAGTTCCATATGCAACCTCATACTTACCAGTGAGAAAGGGATGGTTAGTATTAGACTTTGATGCAATTCAATTTTTCGGTTAATTGTTTTGTCGACGCTTGTACGGAGACGGTTCATGCGGATCAGTGCTAATTCGGTCAGTTACATGGGCCCGTGTGCTGTGCAAGACAAAGCCCTTTTGCTATACTAAACTGCCACGACTGATGTATATCTGCCCTCGACACCACGTATCACCAACGTGATAGTTGCATCTTCCTTTATTAGAAAGCATCCTGTTAAGATATCAAAACTTCACCAAGTATTCGTTGAAACGCCTCTGAAGCTAGAACCGGTTTGATCCCCCGCGACCCTAACGGGATTAAACCAAATGGAGTTATGGTTCTCTGGGGGTGATGATGAAACTAAGGAAGTCAGATAGATTCAAATTTCTTGGATGATAGCAAATGGCCGTGTGTTCAGTTGAATTAATACAAAGAAAACTCTGTGCTTAGTTCTGACCCCGTATCACTAGGACGGGTTTTCTGTAGCAAAGCGGGGTCAAAGTTCAAAGGTTGCGACTCTGTAAGTGTCTCGGTCACGGCAACGTGCGTCTATAAAACCACAATAAATACGTGTGACAGAACTACGTAAATCTGGATCATTAGGGTTTTTATCCGTGACTTCGGCCCGTAGCCTATGGATTGTCTACGGAATGCTATCTAGCGTGTCTCCAGGTCACGGATAAGTAAAGGCCACCTTGGCGGTTAACTGTGAATAGGTGAGGGTCACCCCACCGAACGCTCCGTCACGGACGATCAGAAGTGATGCTAGATGACGAGGTGGGATTTCTGGCTGACAACCGATATCCCTTTTACAAATCATCAATGTCTGCTGACAACATCGTGACGTGTGTGAACGTGGCCCGCACCAAATAAGCCCATTGCCACTTGCCTATTCACCCGGGTTTACTAGGCTTCCATCCACCGCATCCTCACTTATGCTTGTGAATTATGGCCGCTAAAAGTACAAAATAGAAGAACCCTCAAGGTATTTGATTATTGGTGCCTACGCCACATCTTTAGAGAATATTGGAGAGGTCGGGCTTTCAATGATGAGATCAGGCGTTGCTGCTCAAACACCGGCAAGCTTTTGAAAAAGCTACAACGCCGGCTCCTTCAGTGGTTTGTCCATGTGCTCTGAAGGCCCGAAATTCAACTCTTGCGGCAAGCTGTAGCCCCTGTGCAGTGCCGTGGATGGCGTTGCCGACTCGGTGGTCAAATGAATACCTGAAACAGTACAATAAAGGCGGATTTGGAAGTGTTGGGGCTCCAATCTGTATACAAAATTCGTAGTTAGAACCAGAACTTGGTTTCACACTGCGCCAACCTGCCCTGCGATCGTCACGCATAGGTTGCCATCATCCAAGAAGCCGATTTATTCTCCCGCAAAAGTTAGTCGCTCAAAAGTAAAAAAAGTGTATATTCTTGACTTCTTCTCTGCAAGAGCATTGAACCAAAATCGATCTATATTGAGTTTGTGATGGTCGATTGCACTTCAAACTCTTTATCTTAACTTAATCACACTGTGAATATCGAGTCCTCTTGAACCACAAAATATAATTCCACCTTTATTCCAGGTTGCAAATGAAGCAGGTGATTGAATAAAAAGTATGCCAAAAATCAGGACCTTAAAATTTTTAAACACGTTGTACAGTACAGTCAGTAATTGTAAGAATCCTATGTATATATTTACGTCATATGTGAAGGTGTGCATTATGTTATAAAATGATAAACACTGCTGGTAATGCTATCAGAAGTCACCAGCATGTGCAACTCATGCTGTATTATTTGAATTCACAGTTTCGAGATGCATGGAAAAACCCACAAATGTTGCGATTAGCTTTTTGATGAATAAACGATATGCAGTAATTAAGGTGGTCAGACACTGATTAATTATGCAGTATCAGGGTATCACGCGTCCCACGGAGAAACGTCGGAAGACCCGTAGAACTGTTTCATCTGATTTGTTGCAAAATAACAACAGCAGTAGCCCAGTTGGACAGAGGAAATGCGAGATCCATTACACAAGAACAAATCACGTACAAGCCGACATGCACGGCTCAGCTTATACGTATCATTTCCAAAGCAAGTTTCCACCTGCGAGGTGATAAACCGAAGGACGGGAATCTGGGGATGGAACAGGTAGCGATGTGCGGACAGAACACGTGCACCAATATCTTCGGGATTTACAGTCATCAGACTAGACATGAATCGCGAGCTACGAATTGCAAATCGAAAGCGTAACACGGAATCGGATACCGAAATCCTCTGCCCTCGAGAGGCGGGAAGGCCACGGAAGTGGTGGCTCAGTTTATTGGAAGAAATGAACAGGGTCAAATAATACGGATACAAAGAGATACCATTGACCAAATAGATATTCACCAATAACCTGCTTATGCTCTCGAGGTCGCACAGCTTATGTGTGAACTATCCAGTTTTTGATTGGTTGACAGTATTGGCTTGAGGTTCGTTGTACATAAACTTTAACGTGCAGTCCATTGGCTGATGTTAGTTCTAAGACTTAGATCATCAGCGGAGTAGGTCAAGTTTTGCATGCTGTTCAGAGTGGTATGACAAGTGACCTGATTTCATTGTCGAAGAAGTGACTGGCTCGAATTATTCAGGATGATATTGGGTGGGCAGTTGAGTCCGCTGCCGGAATAGAAATCAACCTTTAGTCCCAGGATAACAACGTTAAAATCCATGGTCAGTCCACATGATATTAACGTATTATGTTACAAAGTAAGAAACATCACCTATGTATCGCTCCCTCGAGACACTTTCATCAATGGTAAATGGTCACTGAAGGAAGCTTTACCAGTCATCTTGAATGCAGACCACACTGATCTTAACCTCGTTGTAGCGTACCATGTGAACCGGCAAACACATCAGTCGGGTTTAACGGTGCTTAGGTATCAGAGCGATTCCTTTGCATACATTAAGATATCTTTCCTTGCAGTCTTTTGTTGGTGGTAGAAGATCTGCCACTGCCAGATAAGCGGGGATGTCTACTGAGTATGAATAAAGGTAAACTGCAAAACATCAGGTTGTTTGATCGTATATCGTTGTTAATTGCACACATAGACTGAGGTGTGTATATCGACTGGGACAGGATTTGTTCCGGGTTTACATTTTGGGATCATAAGTGCACATGATACACTATCCATCCATCTTTGATATCAATCGCTGACTACGATCAATTAGACCGCGGTTCATTACTGATGCACTTTTTTCTCCGAAGAAATGTTTCGTTAAACCTGAATAAGTAAAAACTGACTGTTTTGCATATTAATTATTTTGTTTGAGTAGTGAGAGCTAGTACAGATTGTGTTTATGTGTATCTCAACTGTAGGTGTTCAGATTCTATTCGTCGCTTTATATAGATGACTACAATATGACAAAAGCTGGATGAGACAGCTGTACATATTCTCCAAATCTTTTCAGCGGTATGTGTGAGAACTAAGCACTGTGAGATGACTTTGCAGCGATTTAATTTCCTCTTACATCAATGAATTAATATGAATAATGGAACCTCACTGGTCCTATATAAACACTTTTGTGCTTGTACAATCCATCTTAATGACCTTGAATGCACTGTTATTACTGTCTGTCAGAAAGCTGTACACGAGATTACAAAAAATGGCTTTATTATGATCAATAGACTTAAGAGAAATCCACTCATCGATTGGGAAACGTTGTCAGACCAGTATCTCGTAGTTTGTCCGGGGGATTTC
>UZAN01039527.1:129438-146188 GCA_900618425.1 Echinostoma caproni
TTTCTCATCAGCTTTTGACTGATTGCACTCCGTTTGCTGAAAATTGATTGCTGTCGTAGTATGTGAAATATATAAAAGTGAACCATAATTAGTATTACAGTGGTATTCTTCATCAGTAACGTATCTCCCAACAGCAATCACTTCTTCCGAACAAACACAGACATCGGATTATGCACTAGAAACCAACACAAAACGTTTTGATTAGGTAAGGAAGAAATTTTATGGGACACCCTATCAGCACCTGGGAAAGTTGGTGTAAAATGTTTAGGTCATTCAGATGTTGCACGAAAGCTTGCTAGAATACTTTGAGAATGCCATAAGGATATTCCGGAATTCCGCGTGTGCTGTATGTTTCGGTGGTCAGTTATATGTGAAAAACGCTATCAACTGTGCTGCTGACTATTCTGAATGTAGTTATAGAGCGTTAGATTTCATGTGCGGTGAGGTAAATTGTTTCACTCAATGTATTCATTCGAAATTGTACACTGCTACAGCAGAACCCAGCATCACTCGTAAATTCTGTCGGAACACTTGATGAAAAGATCATTCTTGGTTCGAGGCAATTATGCGAACATTTTGGACTAATGTTCACTCAACCTTGAAAGATAGGATGGGTTAACTCTGCTGCCCCTCTTTGAGTATCAATGCATTCACTTGATTCTGTGCAGCAAATTATATTGACCGCACGATCAGGCGTCTGTTCTGGTGTGTTGGTGGACATCATCCTATGTGACCGAAAAATGGAGCAATTAATTCAATTACAAGTGCTATGGTATAGCTCCCTGCGGACTGTAATCACATCGGAAATTTGACCGAAGATTCCTGACAACTCCAGTCCAGACATCTGCTGTTTGGTATTCTAGCCACAGTTGAATTAGTGATCATCGACCAGCACCACTACCACCACAGCCCTTCCCGCGAAATGTGCTCAAAAGTTTTCTATGCCAACATTCGAGCTCCCTCTGCCCGAACAACTGACGCACGATAATTGACCCTTAACGAAACAGATACCAGAAGTGGAAACCGAACGTGACACAAAAGCTATGAACGCTGAAAAGTAATTTTCCTTCCCCACACAAAGTCCGATCCGTGAATAGTGATGTATATTAGTATGCTGACGCAAAATTTAAAATCAGCTTCCTTACCATGTGATTCTACAAGACTGTTTAGACAATCTTAGTTCATACTTGTCGTGTGAGTTCCCGCTTTTAATAATCCGATAGGGGTTATTTTGAAGGTCGTCAGTTCTTCGATGCTCAGTGAACCAAATTGATTAAACTAGACTGTGTTTATGTTAAGTGAAACAACTTACGTAACTTGACTCCGTTGGGTAGATCGCTTAATGGGATTAATAAAAATCTCAGGTTATTCATTCTCAGTGTGTGCGCTAGTTTTTGAGATCACTAATTCCTCTTTGCAATACAAAATGACGAAGAAGCATAGACATGAAGGTGGTATTCATTAGTTTCCATTCGTCTTCATTACCCCCATTGATTGACAACTGAATTATGAAGAATAAATAGGAATGCTGTCCTGTATACATCTCATCAACTATGGTTGTTCAAAATTTTTAGCCAGGAGTAGAGAGTTGTATCGGACTGAATTTTAAATTTAGAAATAACGATGGTAAAAAATACGTTTAAAGTTCGAGTGCAGTTAAACGTTCCCTCCCTGTGGATAAGAGTACGTAGCAGAAAGCTTTGGAGATTTTTTGTATCAACACCATCAGGATAAACTGGGATAAAGAGATTCAGTGAATGAGAGCAATGGATGATTCGATTTGATCCTAAATTCGTCGTGTAAACAAGGTGATACTCGCAACGAGCTCGTATAGATTAGTTGAGCTATTTCGTGTTTATTCAAAATGAGAAATGATCTGATCAGCTTCCCGGTGGCCGAGTGGGTAGCATGCTTACGTTCTGTCTATGAGGTTCCTGGTTCGACCCCCAGCTGGGTAGACAGATTCGCACTGTTGATGAAACTCAACCAGGTAGAAACAATTGTCCAATGCTTCCCAGATTCAGTGAATGTGTGAGAGTGACGTTCTGAATGATCTGTGCACGTGTGTAACTTATGAGTTGGGCATATTTTGAGGCCATTGTTTTTACCTTTTCCCATTTAAAATTCTACATGTCACTGTTTTAGTTTCCGGTCAATAAGGTTCAACAATGAGCTTCCCAAATAATGTCCCTTAACACGGGTTTCCTGGATCGCTTCGGATTTCCGTTCATTCAGTCTGACGTGTTGCTATTCTACCGGATCCTATTAGGGGTACAGGTGAAGAGACAGTGTCATTGACCTTGACTCTTTATGATTTTATGATTGTCGCTATTGTCATGTGGTTTAGTGCTTGACGCATTCATTCGAACATACATGGATCTGACGGTCAGACGGTCTTTGTTCTCCCTCTCGCTCTGGGCGATCCGGGAACGTAACAGATCCGTCATAAGATGTGAAATCAGGCGGCAGAATACACTTTATCGTTTTGAATAATCCTGTATGCCTATAAGTGCTCAGTCTTATGCACTTCCTTTCTTCGTAGAATTCTACAATTGTTGAACTCATGAACTAGCGGAAGTAATACTTCAGTCCACTCGCGCACCATACCAAACACTCATTTTAACTGCGGATAGTTTCGTCATTAGATTTGGCGAATTACTTTTGAACCGTAGTTCACAGAATAAAACTCTGGAATCCTTACTAGGTTCTGCTTTCATATATAGAAAGAGAAACCAAATGATTGGTAATCAATTAGGGAGTAAGAAATAACTTGCTAAGAAAAATACTAATTTTGCAATGAAATACTGTCGGCGGCTATCAGTTCTTTGACGTTAACACTCTTCCGTGTTTTATATCCAAACTCGTCGGTTGAAGCTTCCTCATTTGATTGGGTTCGACTTAAAACCACATAGCATTCGGTTCAGATCTGTTTGGTGAATGAAGGCTTGGAATGGCAAAAATGTGCAAGCAATAGCAATTGACTTCATCCTGGTCACATGTGGTTTACTATGCAGACGTGCGTGTATTGATATTATTAGCTTCTTCGCAGACTATCCAGACCAATCGTTAATCCAACCTGAGATTTCTTATTTACTTCGTCATCATCAGCGAAGTATGATTTCAACAAATGCTGTCGTAGAATCCACAAAACTTTATTGCAGCCAATTCTTAATTTTTTTCTGACGTCTATTAAGTTCTTAGAAAAATACGTCCTAAACATGCTTTGTTTAGAAGCACAATGATCAACAAACATCTCTGGACATTTATGATGTCAGCTGTATTAATACACGGTATGGATTGCAACACGAAGAGTGTAAGTGGAGATTTACCTTCCAACGTATTGTGGATCTATGAATGTATCAGTGGCCTGATGGAATATCACGGGACTAAAGTCCGTCAAACGATGAAACGTTTTCAGACTGATTTAAAAAGATGTTCAAATTGATTGTTTGTATTTTTGGTTGTGCCCGATCAATATCACTAAATACAGAAATCTTCAATATTTTGATGTTTTAAAAAATTGGCATTGCAACGAGTTCCGTTCAATCATTTACGGTTTCTGTTTTTTGAAAGTTATGCTTGCTTTTCGTCGCTTACTTCCCTCACGCAATATCTTGCAATTCTATCTTTCCGTTCGTCTGTATGCATGTTCAATATTTAGATTTTTTCGTTCATGTATTGCTACTGTTTACCTCTGAAGTTCCCTTACTTATCAACCAAAATTACAATACTGTTTACTGTGTGCCGTCCTCGAACCAGCCGAATGAATAATCTGATACTATTTGACCGAGCAGAAAGTGATCAGTGTACTCTCTCTCATTCAGCGTTGATGTGTAGAAACAACTGTTAAATGCCAATTATGGATTGTAAAAAACGATCACATCGGCAGGCTTGACACAACATGTCTTGCCACATCTTATACATGGTCAGATCATAATGCCGCAGGATTTATTAACATCCAATCGGTTTGCTTTCGTGTTCTCTCTCTCTGCCTGGGGTTATCTGCTAATCCTCTTCACGGAATTGAGAGCCTCAGTTCTATGTTGGGGTTCCATGAGACCTAGTCGACTGTGGAACAATCTGAACTTCATCCTAAATCTGTTGTGACTAATGTGGGATTTGGCTGAACCGCTTTGTTGCATACCAGTAATCATCCCGTTTTTCATGGATGCAAGTCTTTTTCACTACCAGAATCCAACACACCAAGTTGTCTACGAATTTACCATGTCCATTTGTGAGCAATTGTGAAGTTTTGCCGCCACATTGTCCTTCCTCCTTGTCGGTGTTGGTGACTTACCTCTTGCCAAATCTGTGAAAATTGCTAAATAAGTAAATGATATCACACCATGCTACTCTATTTAGATCAACTTGATTGTCTTACTTCAACTGATAGCCTCATTAATTCTCAAGACTTGGCCCTCAGACATAATCACTGGATTCATTGTATCCTCACTCTTCCTCAATCATCTAACAGCAGTGAACTCTCGTCTATTGATGGTTCTCCGATGTGCATAGTGAATATCATTATATATCTATTGACGTTACCTGAAAAAGTGATCTGATACAAGTATTAATCGAAGTCGTATCACACAGTGACTTTCATTGGATCTCTTCCTCTCAGTATCTGAAGTTCCAGGTCACATGTACTTAAAGGTGAATTCGTCGGATGTATAGCAAATGAAACGTGAACTGAAAAGCTAGGAAGCAGTGGACAGCTGTTTCGATCCAGCTGGGTCTCATGAGCAGTGCGAATCCATCGACTCAACTGGGGATTGAACGCGGGACCTAACAGGTAGAACACAACCATACTACCCACTCGGTTGCAAAAATGACGGATGGGCAAGTGGAGATGGTTAGCCTTCTATATTCGGAAGCCGTCAGATTGACTTGACTAGTTTATCACGCTGTGAAGAGTCTGTTATCCAAAGAACAGTGATTACATAGTCTAAGAACCAAAAGGAAAAAGTAGTGATTTATATGAGGAACAGTAGCCAAAGCATCCTAAACACGCTGTCAGTTTCACGAATACGCACACAGCTATATGCTTATTCTTCAATTCACCTCATCAGACTTCATTTCGTAGCAGTTTGTACGAAATGAGATAAAAATTACTTGCTGTTTAGAACCCCCCTTCTCTTCAGTTATCATGAAATTCTTTTTTAAAGTGTCTGTTGGAGATTCAGCTCAACGAGTGTGAAGAGCTACCTTACATTCTCTTGAACCAAGGCACATTATCGCTTCGTACTGGTGCTGAGGACTTTGCTTGTTGATACGAAATTCCCGATCAGTGATCTAATTCGATCAAGTTGTTTTGACTTCGTTACAACGAAAGATGAGAGCTAATGCAAAATATTCTCATGGTCACTCGTCTATCATTATCCTTACCCCCTTCCTCCCTCCCTCCGTTACCGCCGCCAGAATAAAGAAAATATTCACGGCTCTGCGAATAAGGGAAACATCTATTCCACATTCGATTTATCTTCTCCGGCTCTCTCAGCATCCCCTTGTCCACCCCAACCCCCTCCAGTCTCCTACTGGTCACTTACGATCCGGAATTGTGTCGGGGCGCTTAAAGAAAAAAAAAGCTGTCAATAAATCTTATCGGGAATCTTTCATCTTTTCGCATTCGTGTTTTTCCCATTTTTCTGATTTGTTTTGTGTGTACTGTCATGGTCGTTCTCGTGTTGATGCCCCTTAATGGTTCAACATCATGACCGTGTCCGAGTTGTTTATGATCCAGGTGATCGGGGTGACATGTTGCTGCACGTCACGCATTGTGATTGTTCGTCATTTCTCCTCGCTACGTCTTCTTCTTTATTGTGTATTTTGTGTGTGTCTTCACAACTGTTCACTTCAAGTAGCTTCGTTCATCACCCCAGCCTCCACCCCCGGGCCACAATAACCCCCTCTTGCTCCGCGTTTGCCGCACACTCAGGCTAGTTCAAACCTAACATTACCGCAAACATTAGTTCGATTTTTTCGATCCTCGATCGTCCGCAGTTTCGCACATCTATCCATGCTCTTTCCCTCAACCGTTTTCTGTCACGTGCCTGTGTGCGTGTGTGTGTGTCTGCAGCGGAGAGGAGGGAGTACATGCGATAGAGCGATAGGGGAAAATAAATCTGACCATGGTGTGCTACAGTTTAACTCCTTTTCCTACCGTCCCCCTTGTCCGAATCCTTTGTACTCATTCATTCGAGCTTGGTGTTTGAGTTTCACGGTCTGTTTGTTTCAAACAGAGAAGGCTCAGCCAACTTTGTGCGTGCGTGTGTGTGTGTGCGTGCGTGCTCGTGTTCCTCGATTTCAACAATGGACAAAAACAGTAGAAAAAAAGAGAAAATATTGCTACAAGAAGGACGATCTGTGATTTTTATGGGCGACCAGCTTCAAATAAATGGATGAATAATAGCTTGGATGATGCGAAGGAAGAGGAGAAAGCAGTTCATAACGAGGCTGTCGGTTGTGAAGACAAGCACGTAGTGTGTGTGTGTGTGTGCGGGAGCGGAACCTTGAGAAGAAGAAGCAGATGCATGGCCAGTGGGGAAACACGCAGGACGTATGATATATCGTTATGTTCATTCGTTTTGTTATGTGTAAAAATCTGTGTACTTAGCGGCGTTTGAAGCTCCGGGAATGATCTACCATAATGCCGAAACAAGTACGCCAGGAAACGACGCACGTAAGTGTATGTATACGCGTGTGATTTACTGACACACACAAACAGAAAAATATTTGTGTAATGTGTCCCAGTGATCCATCGCAAGATACTCGCCTCGTCCCGCCTCACCCCACCCCGCCCCGCACCCGGCCACCCCCGTTGCCCTGAGATTATGCTCGTGATCTTCGCCAGAATAATAAGTTTTATTTTTCACAGCATGTTTTCTGTCAATTCGTGGCACCACACAAGACTGCTGGTCACAGAGGGAGAGCTACAATGACAAACAGCCGCAATTGGTCGGTTAAGTTATGAGTCGGAACATACAGTTCCGGTACAGATAAATCTCATTTCATTTAAAGCTCATTTCACATTCATTTTTTGCTATTGTCAAAACAGAGATGGTTGGATTGAGCTCAGCATGGAACGAACGAATAGGCATTCTTGAACTTTTCTTTGTTCGAAATGAATGACTGGTGGTTCATCTGATCTCGTGACAAAGGACAACGGCAAACGTGGATACTAAGCGGATCCATTATGGAGAACGTGGCAGAGGCAAAATTGTGCGTGTAGAGAAAAACGAAAATTCGGTGTTATTAAATTAACTGGAATTTTTAAGCTTTCCGCGTCGTGATCATCAAAATAAGATTAATCGCGGTGCACAAAAGCATCCAGACGTGTTGGGCATCATCGTATTTTGTGTAGATCGGTTATCACGTCAGTTTAATCGGTCCATGATTGGATTCAACGGTAGTTTATTGATGGGTTCTTGCAAAGACAGTGCAGAGTGGGAATTTTCAAACAGTTCTGGGTGAATTTTTTAACCTCACTGAGACTTGTCAGTGATGAACCGTTTAAGCGTTCCCATCGGGACTAGAACGGCAAACCTACGAGTTCGGAGTTGAAATAATCACAATAATAGAACCGGTATAAAGACAAAGATGAGTTCCGAAACGATCTATTGTTCACTGACGATGAAAGTTTTTCATCGGGAGAGCTAGTGGGATGTAAGTGTTTGTGACCTACTTATCATTCCAATGAAGGTCTTTAGTGTAAGTTTCGTTTTACACATCTGAATAGAGCATGATAAAGATCACTTTGCTAATTTACTTCAGTTTTGCGATGCGATTATTTTGGATGCTCTGGTCAGGTCAACGTGATGGAATGTGAACGGTCTCCAGGGTATCTAGGCGGAATAGTATACCGTTAGGCAGACTACATTGCCTCTTTCTTGAATGTTGACTGTACGCTTGTTCTGCAATAAAGACAGAAATAAAAAGAGTAACAATAATGTGGTGCCATACATGGTACTGCGATCGCTTCATCGAAAATAAGTTCTGTTTGAAAAAAGGTCACATACACACCCAGGCATGCACAAAGACCACACGTTTGTACAGTATATGCACTTACAGCTGATTTCAGACGCGTCAGCATTGATCCTTTTACATTAGAGTCAACCATCCACTAATTATCACTTAGGCTCTCCGCCCCTCTATTTACATTCCATCGGAATCCACTGAATGAACTCGAAGATTGAGTAATTAGCGCTGGTTGTGAATTTCCCGAGCTCACTGAGTAGGAATCGGTGAAGAAAATCAATCCAAACCAGCTTCACATCCCGCATTGAAGAACAATGGGACTAAGTCACGGGTGTGCTCCGACATAATCGTCAATCATAGACATTTGACAGAATTGCGAAATACAACGGGCTTATATCTAAATTCTTCTTCTACTACTCTCTTTAAAGGTGCTGACGCGTTTTTCTGGACATCAAATCACTGGTGAGGGGCAGATATTTGGTTTGATAAAGTAACGTACAAACACGTATTTCTGACAGCTCAGTTTGTTTGCCACTCTCGGAAATTGTTTTCCACACTAAACCGGTGTACAACAGAGCGAGAGACAGAGATAAAATTAACCAGTCTGAATCCGAACCCGTGAAAATTAGGTAAGGTTTAGGAACAAAACTGGATACCATAAAAGGATTATTTTGTGCATGCAAGCCTGGTTGGATTCGGTAATCACCACAGTCCAGTCCTGCGGAAATTGTCAATGTCTGCAATTGCTCGTGGAAACACGTGCACTATCGGGACAGAGTAAAACAGAGAGATGTATGTTCTTCCAAGAACAAAGGAATGGAAGGAGTTGTCAGCGGTTTCTCATAATAATAAAGAATCACAAATAGCCTTTGTCACCGTATCCGACATTAGCATTCTAATCAAGTGTATACCGAAAAGGCACCGCGACATGGTTACTGTTTTAGGTTATCCCCGTTACCACAGCGATTAGCAATCCTCAGTCATTTCCCCTCATCTATTATTTGCGCTAATCGACTGACTGTATTGTTTAATTATAACATCTGGTTAATGGCGGTTGAGCTTTCCGATTCCTTTACTAAGAGATAGCCATTATCAAGCTTTATTAGGTACCCAACAGTAGTCAAGCTTGGTTAATTAAACTTTGTTTAGTTATGATCAGTGTGTGCTGCCGTGTGATATTAGGTTGCTTAGTTGAGTTTCGTACAGTCTATACCGTCCCGTTTCAGACACTGTTTTCTCTTTTGGGACCAGTCAATAACGGTCAAACATACTGGTTGATTTCAGTACGAGAAGAAAGAAAGCAATCAGTAATGGAAAGCTAGCTGACAAACTGGACCACTGAGCGTCATCCACACTGACTGTAATTCAGAAGGACTGAGTTTGTGAGAAGCCTTATCATTCTTCATTATTTTGTGACCAGAGAACGGATCAATAATCATTCAGCATTCATTGTCAAGTACAGAGCCGCATTCCACCAGAGCAAAACAAAAAGAGCTTTACAAATGAGCAGCTGTTGGGGTAAGTAGCATTTGTCTATTAGGATCTAAGTTGTGTACGCAACCGAAACTCGTTCAGGCAGTCCAACTTCCCTGACCGAAAACCGAGCATATAGAGCAACAATGCGTTGGATTCCAGGTCTGTTGTGGACAAAAACTGTTGTTTAAATGGCTTGAAAATGAGTTTATCTCAGTCATACATTTACCCGTTCTCTGTGTTTTGATCCATGTTGCTGGCTTTTTTCGGTACTTTGAAAGAATACTACACCGACCTCGCGTACTGCATGGAACTATTATGACTTTTGGGAGCATCTGAATTTACATTTCAGCCAAATGTACTTACTGAATTACGGTGGAAACTAATAGAACTGGAATAATATTAACAGAAAACCCAGAAACATTGAACTTTAGGTTTGAATGTTTGCAGCCATTCCATGATTGTTTTGTTACTGTTCACCAGAACACGAGCCGCGTGACGGATCGGATTGATTATGCGGAAACGGGATCAAGTAGCTGAGAGGAAATGGGTATGTGATCTTCGAGAATTTTCATAGCAAACTTCGCACGCACAAATGGGAAGATCACATGGCGCATAATCTACTACCTCGAGACAGTTAATTGTAGATGAATGTTTAATGGTGAATAGAGACACATCGTTTATAAGTTTTTTAATGCATCCAGGAAAATGGTTGAGGAACAGGATGAAATCGGCGGGTAAGATGTACGAACTGAGAATTTTGGTAGGACAGCAAACTACTTGACAGATCCTACTGTAGTGAGTCCTCCGGCAAACTGAACGATATGTTTATCAGGTATCCTGAAATGGCTTATCCCGCATTATCTTTATCATCACGTTAGGGAACGCTTTATAACAATGGATTAGGCCATCTCAAATAATCCGTGCCGATTTTACAAGAATCGGCAGTCTCTATGAGATTACAACCCAGTCTGAGACGCGGCCTCGACTTATATACGGAGCACGTTCTATCAGTGCCATCGATGGGGTCTCGTAAATCACCGAATGCAGCGTGCAGGTGCTGTACAAAAGCATAGCAGGCCTCCATGGCGGTGCCGCATCGGTGGTAACTTAACCAACTTATCACCCTGGGTGTGTGTTCGAATCCCACCACCACCACCCAACTTTCGCCACTGCGTGTTGAATGGTAGCCCTTGGAGTGGCCGCTTCTCTCTTCCTGAAAATCGTATCCTTGCATATTCAATAAAAGGAAGTAAAATCAAAAATGGAAAATGAACCCCACCGAGTTTGCCAATGTTTTCAAACTTGAGACTGTTGTCTTCTTTTTATATATCGAAAGAGTAAAGGCAAAAGTAACGCGAAAGAACTACAACAAATGAACATTTCAAATATTGTAGTATTGAGATCCAGTCAGAAAAACGTTCCACTAGAACATTCATGACATAAAGAAGGTGAATTCCGTTTATTTTTTCAGTATCGAAAGCAGTTAGTGAACTGGTGTGACTGACAGATGGACATCCAGAACAGCTATTGGGAATGGATGAACTACATTAAAGCCCAAAACATAGTGGTTTCGACAGGCAGGCATTGGTCTAGCACACTGCTCATGGTCTAACACCTAAACTGAGGTGATACTCGTCAACTGGTTTACTTAAATAGAAAGAATAGAACTTTTGTGATGAATTTTGTCACGTCAGGAGCAAGGGGAAGGTGAACTAAAAAACTATTTGCTACACTGTAGACCTGTTTTGACCTATTCCGATTTCATCGGACAGTGTCAAGCTGCACAAGTCCCGGAGTCAGGAGCAAGCTTTTGCGGTTTCTTTCATGCTATCCCATATCTAAGCAAAGTAAAATTGGTCTGCTTAGTTGCCACGACCTATCTCCATTGATACGGTCACCGAGTCCATCTGGGCTGATGGACTAGTACTGCTGAACAAACCCAATAGAATCAAAATGGATGTAAAACGTATTTATATGCGATGGAAATATTTGTGATAACCGACAAAGAGCACTGGGCAGCTGTTTCGTTCTGTTTGGGACTCGTCAGCGGTGCGTACATTTTTTATGTCCCTGTCAGGACTGGAACCCCGAAAATCCGGGTAGGGACGTCAAACCCCTACCCCTGAGCTACACGGTCGACGGTCATCACCTTATGTGAATGACTCGATCAATTTAGATTATCAAGTTTGGATTAGCCCATTCGATTTTTCAGAGGTACCAGGCACTTTGATGGTCTTGAGTGTGTTTACCTCCTTGGAAGATCGTTAATTCTCCACTAGTTAAATGCATTTATTTGCGATGGGAATATTTGTGATGACCAATAAGAGTGTCTGGTGCATCAGAACAATCAAATGGGCTAATCCAAATTTGGAACTCCAAATGGCTGTGCACTGCTTTCCAGTTCTTCATTGAATGTTTTTCTCTGCTCTGTACATAACGAATTTTGTGAAGCAAGCGTCTATCATCTTCATGGGATAAAACTTATTTGTCACATTCATCAGGAAGGATGCATAATGCGATTATATTCCAAAAGCAACTGTTTTTCCTTTTCTCGGTGGAGGTAAATATTAGGCATTTGAACGAATTCAAATTGCTTCTGACGGAACAATGAATCTAAAACTTTTAAATGTTATTGCTCAGTCGACGAAACAGTCAATAAGGGATTGTCGTAATATAAACCACAGAACAGTACCATGGAGCATTAAAGACAATCCGGGATATTTTCTGCAATCGGGCGTTATGCCGAATTAAGTTTAATGGTTTTGGGATTTGTATTCTCAATTGTTTTGAACTCGAAACTCCGTGAACTATGCCTGATAGTATTGTGGAATAAAGATCATTTAATAGCCCGCACACCCTCTTCTTACCGGTGTATTCTAATCTCATCAACAAATCAATTCATGTCAAATCAAGCCAAGAAATCGGTTTTTGCACCCACTTTCCACTCAATCAGCCTACTTTAGCAAACCGGTTTCTGGCTTTCACCAACCTCGGCAGAGAGTGACCTGTCACGTGACGCATATTTCGGAGACTGTACATTTGTTTGTGCATAAAAAGATCGGGGGGAAAAGCGAAGGTGTCACTTCTAGTTGACATGCATATGTTTGATGAGCCGCGAAGAATAAATTTCCCTGGGGTCGCGAGAGTGTTTTGACATTCGGGGCTGATTCCATAGTCCACTTTGTTGTTGTTGTTGTTGCTATGCCATTGTGAATTTAGATCAAAATCAGCTGGAAGAAACACTCTTATTTTTCAAGCAAATATTCATCTTTGGTGCAAAAGTTTCGGACAAAAACAGCCGTCCACTCCAAAGTTAACTATGTGGGATCAAACTAGCGGTTCCGTTTGAATCACAGACATTCAAACGGGATAAGTAATGCAGGAATCATCCGATTAAATTTTCGTTACTTTGATAAAAAAGCTACTCTTCAAAGTTTGAACGGAAATTGCTGCCTCAGTCCGTCAGGGACGAGAAATCGCTTGGTACACGATAAACAGTGAAATATTCAAATGTTATATAAAAGGTTTGTGGTAGATATTTGTAGATGTTTGTAGGGAGTTTATTCGTCATGCTGAGTCAAGTTAAAAGTTTTAATGTAGGAATTACTTATAAATTCATGTTTCTCTTGTCTTATTAGCATATTTAATCGTTTCTCGGTAAAAACAATTGCAAATGTCACATACATGTGGTTTCAGATAGGAGATAAAACACTGTAGTCTTTAAATAAAGTAAGTTTTGAGTCGTGTAGGGATGTACGATATGTCATCAAGCCTCGGCTTGAAAGACTTAACTTACGTTGCAAAAACGGGGTGAGATAGCAGAGCGTTCCAAGTGACTAGAAAAGATTGACACCGGCATTTCAGTGGATACTTTGGGGGCATTGATTTGAAATACCATCCACCTGAGGTGAATGTTGGATGATAATGCGAACAGTAAACGATATGAGAGGTGAATTTATCCCTGACCAATAAAAAGTCTTGAAAATTCTTTACAGTTATTTCTACTACCACTTACTACCATACTATCTTACTACCGATGGTCAGAAATAGGTATCGGGCAAGCTCCGCATATATCGACTGGAGTTGACGTGTAGGTAGCTACTGATAGTCAGCCTGAATAGCCCAAGCGGTAAGCTGTTCGGAATAACCATTGTTCGTTCTCGGGTTCAAGCCCCGAAAATTTGGTAAATCGATATCGCTTATGATTCCTGTTAAAGATGAAGTAAAATGATTTCATGCATCTTCCGTAGTCTGATTGTCATAATAACTCCGTGCGGTGGATGAACTTTGGTAAGTAAATGGAATATGCTAATCTATCACAAGATATTTTATTATTTTTGCTACTTTGGTCGCTATGTGAGATTTATCAGCCATAATTGAAGCTACGCTCGGAATCAAACCTCAGTTAAAATCTATCAGTCACATTGTGGTATGTTTGGAAATTTTATTTGAAACAAAGATCAGCACTGATTAAGTATCCCAAACTATCTTTTCTGATAGTCCGTCAGTACGGATGTGTTGGTCGATTGTTGATTTTTCTCACCGACTTTCGTATTTAAGAAGGTTACCAGTTTTGTACGTTCAAATTGTCCCATCGAACACGCTTAAAACAACTCTGCCACTCGTGCACAGATTTTAAGCCCAAAATAAAATGCTTTGGAACAGTTTGTGTGAGAACTGAACTATTTCCGTCCCATTCGAACTCATTGTTCTGGGACACTTTGGTTTGACCGAGTGACAGAACGATAATATTGAACGGTCTTCGTAACCTCACCCAGTTGGTACTAATTGACCTAGGTCATTACTAAGACAGGCAAGTATCTAATTGTAGAATGGAAGAAGGTGAATGCTTAGAAAACGATCGACCCATTGACCGATCAATAACGACCTATTTGAAAAAACCCTCCAATCTATGTGCTGGTCAATGCACCCCTGTGTGTCCCTGTAGATATGTGTATTTGTGCGTGCGTCCGTGCGGAAATGCTTGTTCTATTGCGGAACTAGGTAAAACTAACCGGTACAATAAACGAGACTGTTCCTCGCAAGTGAGCATAACTGCTGGAAGGAGAAAAATTGATGCCACTAGGGAGAAACCGTATAAGATAATTGAATCAATGAGATTAGACAACACGGTGGCTCATTGCTGTTGCCGAAGTTCAACCAAATTGGTGTTGGACCATGATGACCCTATCCCGGTGACCGAAATATATAATGCGTTTAGACTAGAATCATTTGGCTCAATGCAAAAGCATCTCGTGATGTGATGTGCTATTTTGGTGAACGGAAGCTTCGATTTTTCGCTTCAAGAAATTGCTCAGGCCATGAGTGGATTTCTTGCTTTGCAGGGTTGAAAATGTGATTGCAAGGAAATGTTTCCTGGATAAATAATTGGATTTAAGCAAATGTAAAGTGCGTAGCCTAAGAGATAGAACGACCTTCAGATAACCATGTTTAGCTGACTATTCATCAGTAGTCAATACAGGTGGAAATTCCATTCATTACGCGCATGCAGGCTTTATACATGGACCATGCCTCTCACATTTAGACAAAATTCTCAACTGCAGACTGTCGTGAAACAGTAAGGTAATTTTATTCAGGTGCGATCATCGAAGGACCCATACTTATCTAATTAGTTGCTCATATGTCTACAAAGAGTAAGTGTTAGCTATCACTACAGGTGTTGATCAAACCCGTGTAACGTTACTCTCATTTTGAAAATACGTTTCAGTCTCCAACACCCTACTTGTATTTTAATGGTTATGGATAAAGTTTATTTATTCCTGACTCCATGCTAAACCTCCTACCTCCAGTGCCCAAAAATGAAGAAGGCCAAATGAAATATGAGCGAGATGAAAGTACAATACCTGTAAGAAGTCTATGAGTCATTTCAATAAATAAATTCTAGTTACGTTTTCCACGGTGACTTTGTTATTTCACAACTGATGCACCAGCAACCATCGTCAAAATCGCGAAATCGTACATTTTAATGGCATGTGGCTAATAGAAGCAAAGACAAAAGTGGGTATCATATTAGATATTTTGCGTCTGATTTGGAGCAATATCATATTCAATCCCGTGAATCAGTCTGGCGAAATGAAGCATTGAGAGGAAAAACCGTGATGAAAATCAGGATGTTGCTCGAGTTTGGTCTATACCAGTAGAGCAGCCGCTATGTCTAAAATTCCCTGGAACTGCCAAACAGTAATTTGATCCTGTTTTCGAATCGATCGGTCGCATTCCCCAACGTGACTCCTGTCGCAGACGGATAATTTAATTGGAAATAACTCGCGACCACCTGACATGACAATGTTTAAATAAAAGTTTGTCATGACGATGACAAGATTTTGTTAAAAAAACATCTGTGGAAGCGGCATCGTGACATTGAGATATTGCTAAAAACGAGTACATTGCGTTATCTTCGTGGTATGCGCGGAGCGCATATTTCAATCAAAACAGACCACGTTTGAACTATTATTGCACCTACTGGTTTGATGTTCTGTTTTTTGGTGAACATCGGAACTCTTGCCATTTGATGAAAATCAGATTGTAATGTAAAAACAAATAATTCTAGTTGCTCTTAGAGTAGAATCGTATTAAGTAGTCTAGAGTGCCTTTAGCCTATTACATTTCGAATATGCTCCATGGAACTTATCAATATCTGTTCCTGAAAACGAACCCTATTGAAGAGTGACGCGCATCACGTTGGTGACGCAATGAAAGATATGCTCCAAACGGAGTGCATATGAGATACATTGAAGGCATGTAAAGAATTCTAATCCTTCCGAATCATGAGCTCCACCAGTTTTCGTACAGTCACGGACGCAAAAAATTGTATGTTAAAACACCACTCAAGGGTGTTCTTCTTTTCTCCTACTCCAATGGAAAGGTGCATTTGATATCCATAGTACAGTGATGCATTCAATTGTATATGCAGGAAAAATCTAACGCGCACTCTAGCCACAGTGAGCCAGTTCTCAAATTCAGAAAGATTCTTCAAATTGTTCACCGTGAACAAGTCATCATGGTTCTCCGAGAAATCTCTGAAGGCATTAAAACTGGTCTGTGTTATTTTAGTTCGCGCTGATTTAATCAGTTTGTGCATTTCGGAAAAGGATATTACATCGGTGGAAAGAATAAGAAAAACAGTGGAAGCACAGCGTAGTGTATGTTGACTTTTGCTATAGGAAATGTTAATAAAATACGGGTTCAGGTGACTTGGGTGATTTTGTTCTCCCAAAGGAAGATAATTAAAGCATGCGGGTCGAGTAATGCTAGGTAAATATGTGTGTATGCATAGTGA
>UZAN01039528.1:2308-25376 GCA_900618425.1 Echinostoma caproni
GATGTTTCACAGAAATAATAATTAATGGTACAGATAAACAAAGATCAGATTAAAGACAGAATACCGCTCACAAGAATCTATCCATCGTCAAAATGTTGTTTTCATCATCCTTTACGGTGTGTCAGCCGCCGTAACAGGTCCATCGACGCCACATCGACCAAATTCACCTCAACGAAACTCCGACTTCGACTGAAGACCTTGCCGAAGAAACTCAAGAAAACCTGCTCTGTGATACACCGTCAACATCTAATGAAGATCAGACGCAACAGCTCTTTATTCAGGGAATGTTCACCAACGAGAATACCCCACTAGTACTCCGACAACCAATCAGAAGAGCAAGCCAATTTGACGAAGCTCTTTTGAGGGGCGAGAGTTGTGATGATCCAGGCCTACACGATGGCGCCTACCCTGAAGCGGCGCGTTACAGTTTCAGGATATTGGCGATCAATCAAGTTTGAATGCTGAAGTCAATAGAACGTGCATAGCTTCTGAATACACGTTATTGGCGGATGGTGCCAGCCAATCCAAGACAATGCAGACAGAAGCAGGATTATACAAGCAGTACTGCAATTCAATTGGTGAAAGCCCAGGTAGCCAATAATCTCCCTTTGTATAAATTATTTAATCACCTTTATTTCTTTCAATAAACGAACTACTTACTGTCTGTCCTTTGGCCTCTTCCTCGCGTCTCGTTCTCGTGGGACATTACGAATCCGTACCATTGTGGTCCAGTGCTTCTGCGATCCAGTCCGTGATAGCTGATTATCGATTGGAGTCCTGTAGTTCATATTGCGTGTTTGGTGTTCCGAATTCCGTGCGTATTATTACTACTACTACAATCATTACAAAAGCATTCATATATATTTATTTTTTCACACACGTCTGCATCCAGACTGTGCCAAACAGATGATGGTATAATAATCTTTATAAAAAAGAAAATCAGTTCATGTTTGCCTGCGGGCGGAATACTTCCAGGCTGCCCACGCCAAGGCAGGTGAATTTTCTTGAGGAATCCACAACCAGAGCCTTTTGCTAACCAAAACCTGATCTGCAAGGCAGCAGGGTGGTATGCAAAAGCCGCAATCCATTGGGGGCCGATGTCCAGTTCATCGGATCGTGCACCGTTCGAACGGGGTCAAACGACCAAGGTGCTGAATACACCTCAATACCCAATCGAGCCTGTGGCCACCGCCGCAACCAGGAAGTTGTATGTGTGTGTGTGGTTGAGACACCTTCTCATGGTTCGTTTGGAATCAGGGTTTTTCACCAACTGTTCCATGTGAAATACTAGCGGTATGCCAACCCGGTTATAGCCCCGGATATCGGTTTTTCGTCCTCTCACTTTGGTGGGGAAACACCTCCGCCACGAGAAGACAGTGAGTACGGCTTTCGCGACAGAGACTATTCGAAGCGCTTGTTCGTATGCGAGCGTTTCGTGGGGTGCAAAGGAAGGGTAACCAGCTGCAAACCTAAACACCCATCCCCGAGCATGCTGAGACAACGCACTTTTAAATTCAGAATACAGAGAAACCTCGATCCACCGGGCCTATAAAGAATATTTTAGCAGTCCTTGCATTACTCTCCAATTCAGAAACGATTGGTGTGGCTCAAGCCGAAAAAGTCATTGGTGTCCAAACTCCCTTGCTGAATATATCGTTTAGCAATTTTACGGGCTCGCGAATTCCAAGCGGAATAATTGGACGTTTCATAAAAGCCGGAGAACCACCTACCTCCAGACTCACAGGAGTCATTTTGGCACCACCATTTGCCTTAAAACATACGAATATTAGGTGACAAAGACGAGATGGATGTGAGACAGACATGCATGAAAATGACAAATGCATGCGGTTCGTGCAATTCAAAACAACATAATAAATACGAGAATCTACAACCAGAAATGGACAGTGAAATGTTCTTGATTAATCGTCTCTAAAAAGCGGCTCACATGAACTTGAAACAGGCACTGAATGATCAGCGATCCGTTTAACTGAAAATGCTATAGGGGAAAGCACGATTAGGGGTTGAGAAGTGAAAAAGTGAACAGTACCAGTGTCCAAGATAAGTATGTGGTGAATAGAACCGTTATCATTGCATTCACGGGAAATGTGACGAGAAGGATATCGTTCATACGTGAACTTGTACTAGCAAACTTACGGACCTAAAGTCAGACGACAAATCTTTGAAGGAAGGAATAGGAGTGCTTCTATAGCAAATGATTTTGTACTTTACCAAACAGAATGAAGGTGTTCAGATGTACCTGTAATGATAGCAGCAGTAGTAGCAATACGCACGGAACTCGGAATACGGTACACGCAATTCAAGTCACTGGACACGAATCAAGGATCAATTAGCACGGACTGGATCATGGAAGCACTGGACCGCAATAGAATTAGTGCGCAATGTCCCACGTAACCGAGACTAGAGGAAACGTCCACGGGAATGATAGTTCTTTTATTGGAAGAAATGAGGGCGATTAAATAATATGTACAAAAGAAGATCATTGGTTATCCAGACTTACACCAATCACATAGCAGTATTGCTTGCATAATTCTGTTCCTGTCTGGACTGCACTGTCTCGGATTGGCTGGCACAATGTGCCTATGGTGTGTAATGAGAGGCAGTAAACACCGCACTAGTTATTTGCACTTCTGCTGTGAACTCTGCTGCTCCTTGGCCCTTAAATACATCAGCCTGGCCCGATTTTCTTCCTCCACTCTGTAGACCCTCAGAAAACAAAAATATTACCCAGATTTAGTTAAACAAACTTCAGGTGTAATCAATACAGAGATCCGATATCTTGGCAGATTCTACACTGAAACGCTACTTGATACTCGGAATTGCAAAATACATCTAGAGTGTAATGTCAAAGATACTCTGTGGAACAAAAGTCGGACTACGCGGGCTTCATCTCACAGCAGCTGAACTCATACGGAATTATTTACAATCAGTTGACCATCGTGAAGCTTTGCGTGCTAATTCTACTCAGGTGCAGACAGAGCTGCTGTGCCTCATAATAACAGAAGCTTCAGGTCCCGACGGACTATTTTCTGTCATCGTCAAGGAAAGTGCACCTTATTTGGTTGAGCCACTTTCCGATTTTTCAATCGTTGTTTTAATGAACAAAAACTGNTAGTGGAAATTCTCCGGGTTCCTTTTCAAAAACTGCTGATTGATGGAAACCCGCGCGCATCACAACAGTTCCAGAAAAGGAACCCGGAGAATTTCCACTAATCGCATGCACTTCCATTTTGATAAAAATGTTTGAAGAATTCATGTATAGTAACATCACTCTTAAAACTGAACAGTTAGATCACAGACAATTCGTTTAAAGCGAACAACGTTCTATCTTTGGCGCCATTACACACCTGGTAAATTCAGTTTTGCAATCAGACATGGTACTTCACTTCATGTGTGTTACCTTGACTACAGTAATGCCTGTGATTTTGCCGACAGGGACAGACTTTCAACTCCACTCCATGAAGCTGGATTTTCCAATACTAACCTTTATCTACTCCAAAATTATCTTGCTGTTAGAACCCACGGCAAGAAGCGTCTTGGAAAAATTTCTGTCTGGCTACCGGTCAGTTCAGGGGTGATAAGTTGAGCAATACTGTCCCCATTTATTTTCTCTTTCTATGCTCAAGACCTACCCACTGTCATAGATGATATTCTTATCACGTTTCTGTTAATATCACCATGGGTTCCATATTCCTGGGCGATTTCCGTTTCTCACGGCTTTATACCAATTTATCTACCCTAAGAATATGGTCTTCGTATTCCAAATTATCTATCAACTCTTCTAACTGTAGGTGTGTCATCTCACTAGCAAAAGAAGAACGGCTACATTCTTTTGGAAGGAATTGCTCTGTACTCTAGATTGACAACCAGTCCGTTCTCTCAGTACCTCGGGGTTATTACCCGTCAATAACTTACTTGAACTTCACATTGCAGTTCTACTTTTAAAATGATTCGAACATTGTGCTTCTTTATTTCCCGGTTGCGATCTTTAGAAGTTCCACAATATTGACTCACCCATTCTGTATATTCTTGTATTGTCACTCATCTTCTTTACTGCTCCCCAGTTTTATTTGCCGGTCTTAGAGTTACAGACTACGCCGGTCTGTTAAAATTGTTTCCCACACAAGCGATATGCCCTGTTTATAATTGATCAACTTTATCATCCACAAACATTTTACCCCTTGCGAAAGCTTCTGCAACAATATTCTATCAGACATCACTCAACCATTACGTACAGATCTTGAACAATGTTGATCCACCTCCGTATCCCGGTGTTGTTATAAATTTGTGCATACTCGTAACCTTGTCTACTGTTTGTCCGTTATCCCTTATCTATCTAGATTTTTGGCATAGAAAGCATCCGTCAGAAACAACGTTTTGAAAATCCCAGTTAACTGATGTCCATCTTCACGCCAACTTCCTCTAGAATTTACAATGCTGTATTTTATATTTTCTCGTTATGACTGTATGCGGTGATCAATGACCCGTGTGTGTAAGCAACTGAAAATCCATCCATTTGGATGAACAACGCAATTGGTGACTTGATTTGACTTGAACGTTCCATCAGCTGACGCCATATGCCACTTCGGGTGTGTTTAATGCGGAAGAACTGAAAGCCGAATTGGGATCAAGTCACACAGTAGGGGTCTGGCAACCAGAACCTAATTTGCTGTCATGAACTAAGTATACAAGACCGTAAGCCATGTTGAACACAGGTCCTCGAATAAAATGTGCAACCAGTATTACTGATGGGATGATTTTCTCAGTGAGAATGTGAGAACATGCTCAAGTTGAATCAAGCCAGTACATGGAAGTGAAACTTTCATGAACTGAAGTTAAACGAAGAATTTAACGGTAAAATAGATCACGACCAATGTTCAGTTAAGTTATACAGCTTTCCAGTCAATGGGCTGAGTAAATTAGCTATCTCGAATGAAACTCAGCAGCCTTGTGTGTGTACAGTGTATCTGATGAAGTTTCCCGTTCATTTTATCAGCCACATGAGAATATTTCGGTTTTAAGCAAGGCTGGCAACATATTGCAACATATTGCAGGATTTGGTTAGCAGATTTTTACAATCTACGTTCCCCGCCCGAATCCCGATGAGAGTACCTCTGGCGCAAAAATAGCTAAAATATGGCCCCTCTATTACTTCGAAGCATGCATGCCTCGAACAAGNCGAATTGTATGGTTGAACGTCGCTGACACTAGAACTCTAGAACTCTTCTATACCCTACATCCTCGGACCACTAACTCTGCTGTTTGCAGACAATGCCAAAATATGGAGGACAATAACAAAACCAGAAGATTCATTTGATCTCCAGAACGCCCTTGACGAAGCCCACAGATGGTCTGTCTCCAATGACATAGAATTCAACGTTACCGAATGTAAAGTCTTATCACTAGGTCACAGTGGTAGTTTTTCTTACCCTCTTGGACACGAAACTTTGCCTCATGCTCCATCCGAGAAGGATCTTGGAGCAGTCATTCGTAGAGACTTGAGTTGCTCCACAAACTATTGCAGAGCATCATCCATGGGAGTAGAACAAGTTGGACTACTTAAAATTATTTTTGGATCGTTTGAGCCGGCTTTGTTTCCACGTCTGTTAGCAACATATATCCGTCCATACACCGAGCACTCAATTCAGGCCCGGAACCCATGACTGCAGAGAGATCGGAAGGCGCTCGAACATCCGCAGAGAATGGCTACCAAGATGGTCAAAGGTCTATGGCTATTGGGGATATACTCGTCTCAATATCGTCCAATCAGAGATGAAATGATCTTACTGTATCGGATTTTCCAACACCCCAACCATCCATGTAGACATCTATTGGTACTATCAACCAATGTTCATCTCAGAGGGTATCCACTGAAGTTGGCACTCCAAAGGAGCCGTCTCGACGCCTTCGTTCGCAGATAGAGTGTGAAGCACATGGAACTCTCTACCACCTCACTTGGTTTGTGCCCCGACATTAGTGTCTTTCAAGCGTCAGCTTCATGATGCTTTGGCAAACATTATGTTTCAACACCCAGCTACATAATATATTCTCCTGTGCTCGTCAAAATATTACAGTACTATTTTGCTTACATGGACTATTTGTGATCTTGTGAATCGTGTTCCGAAACAACGAGTAAATATCCGACGGGATTTGATAGACGAAGTCTTTGTAAGTTGTTCCCATAATAAAAATATTTGAATTTGAATTTGCGTTCACTTCACCACGTCGCCTGTTTTACAAGATCTATTTCCAGATGGTTTTCATTCTCTTTGGCGTTCCTCTGTCGTGCACTGGTTTTTGTCCACTGCAGCCTATATGGATATCAAAATCAATTGTAACTTTCGAGGGAGCTTGTAAACATTCTTTGCCGGTGCATGTTTGGAGCGATTCTGTGTACGGCATTACCAGTGTACGTCCGATTATTCGCTGATGGAAACATAACCCAGAGCGGAAAGCACTGAAATATATAATCGCAGGCACCAAGCTGTTTATGTTATTCTTTTTAATGCGAAACTTCAAGATTGACTGAGTTGACTGACTATCCTTCGGACTTCATCTTCACGAACAATCCTCAGTTCATCGATTCAACCACACACTAGCACTAGACTCGAGTTTCGCTCTTAGTGCATATCCACCGTCCTGTCCAGGATTTGAATATCACTGAAGACAACACCTGAACAAACATGAACGGGCAATTTGGTTCAGCCACGGTATATGCTGGTTGGCACAGTGGTAACACACGTCTTACATACGATGGGTCCGGAGTTCAGGTCCCGGACGGGACGGCGGATATGCACTACTGATGAGCTGTATTAAGAGCGAAGCTCGAGTCTAGTGCTTCCGAGTGTATGGTTGAATCGATCAACTGATGATTGTTCGTGAAGATGAAGGTGAAGTCCGGAGAATAGTCAGTCAGATCAATCAATACCAATTATCCCACACACACTATTCACAAGTAACTGTGAGTCAAATTCGAACTTCAAGATTGGTTGCTCCCTCTTCCCACACTGAAAAAAATGACCAAAGTAGATAATGGATGCATCAGTTATGTATAATTTTCAGGCCAATAACGCGTTCGCACTCGTCGAAAATGAATACGGTGTTGATTTGGAGTTCGGCTGGGGTGTTAGATAGGAGATAGACGGGGTGAACCTTGTATTTTGGAGTGGTTGAAAGTGAATAGGTTGGAGCCCACTGGGGGCGGGTGAAGATTGCGGAGAGGGAGTGGAACAAAGGATAAGTTGAAATATACTAATATATATATATTAGCCGTATCTAGCAGAGACAGGGAGAGCTTAGATAACTGAAAGTGTGTGTGTATGCTGTTATGTATGCTTGTGTGAGAGAGAGAACACAGTCTATGTACACAAAAACTGAAACAACTCGATCCGGATGTGCAACAGACGATGCTCGCGCGCGCATATACACACACACGTGTCGTTTCGTCCTAGCACGCGGTTTGTGTGCCGGGGCATGTGTGCGTGTGAATTCATTTTGGGGAAACCGGATAATCGAAAACAGCTGAGAATAAAGCTCAGATGAAACTGTGACTGAATAGTCACAAAAGTCAAAAATTATCTCATTCGGATCTTGTGAAATCTGGGACAGAAAGAAAGTCTTGCGCACGACTGCCGGTTATGTTTTTTTCGCCACCCCAAATTTGAACTCTTCGGGATTGCATGAAGTGAGAATAGCAGTAATGAACCAAATATCATACTGTAGTCATTGTGATCAAATCTGATGCCTGGCCGGAGTGGACCGGGCCGGGGGCCTTTGATGTTTGTCCAGGCTGGTGTGGACGAGCATTATTGGGTGCGACCACTGCAGTCTGTCGTTTTTTCCTCTCAGCCCGAGCCTTTTCCAACTGTTTTCTTCGCTCCGTGCGATTCCAGTAACGTCCGACCTTTAATTCACTTGTTGCGTCATCGTCGGTTGTCAACCCGGAGCGCTCTTCAGCCACCCGACGAGCTCTTTCTTTAAGTAATCGGTTTCTGAATTTTGAGGGAGTGAGAAAAGTGCAAACCGAATTAAGCTTAAAGATACACAGGAAGTAGTAATACTTGGTTTGCAGCCCAAATAGCTCAAGAAGGTCGGGAAAACAATGAAACTGAAAACGCTCCCTGAAAAGCAAACACAGAGAGAGAGTGAGCTACTTAAGTTCGAAAGTGCTTGAAGTCTAATACACGGAGAGTTAGCTGAAGAATTTTTTTGGGGAGCTAAGGTAAATATGCACTAATCTTTTGGGCTTTGACGGCGTTCACTCCGGCTTAATGTTTACGGTCAATTCTTATAACATTGAATGGAAAACTGCCCCGATATTCCTTCTATCTACTGTCGATTACTGGATTTTAATTATCTACTAATTGTTAGTCATCGATCACATAGCTGAGAGGCAATAGGTTTTTTGACTTGCAGCTCAAACTACGCTTGCTCGAGATCCTACAGGAACACAACAACCGTATGCATAGGCGGTAAGTCCCAATCAATACAAAACAGCTGTCGGTCCTCCTTCACACGGTTGGACACTAAAGTGGAAACTTAATCATTCATAGTGAAGTAGGTTAACAGCAGTATTAAACACAGCGAGCACTCATTTTATAAGGCCTGAGCTGTGCACTCCACAGAAGTCACGTTCAAGCCTATCAAGTCCCTGGTCTGAAAACTGACCATCCAGAATGCGAGTGTGTTGACCAGATCACATTCCTACCAGCAATGGGAAACCTCCTAGACTGTAACTTCACTCTCATTAGAGTTCATCAGTAGTACATATCCTTAAGTGGGTATAAGCACCTGAATCTGAACGGAGTGCGTTGCGTACTATGGCTCCTTAGGAAATATTCACCCTAAGGAAGGCATGTGAACAAAACTGAAACGGCTAAGATGATCAGCCTGTGTATTTGCTCCTCCGTACGGTAGCAAATATATTTCTTTTGTGTGATGGCAAATGGGACAAAACGCTTACCTTCCACTGAAAATAGAACAGGTGTATTACAGTTTTTGATTGGACATTCCACTCCGTTTTCCCCTACGAATATTTTTCTTATTCATATTTTACTACTCATGAGTAGTAAACTGTATATAGTATAGTCCCACAATTAGTTCAGAAATTCCAGTGGACAAATAGCAGGTGAATGGTAAAAATGAAATTGAAATAGATGAATGTTAAAAATTTGGCGGCACATATATCTACATTGATTCCGAGTTTCTGAGGCGATTTTCCCGGTCAAGATCGTGAAAACAATTTGTCCGTTTTGAATCCAAGATTCTCTTACAATTCGATGTGGATAAGTGTGGCTCACAGGTACTATTTGCCTCGAGAATGAAAAATCTTGTGCAAAATAAACTACTAGGCAGTCTTTGATGTTTATTTTGCATGCTGTGGTAGTTATCAACTTGTTTCTGCCTACGTATGAGTATTTTGAGTGCGGTTCTAAAAATCTAAACTATATTGTTTCAAAGTAACTTATGTGTTTTCGAGTTGGGGTTATGATTTTGGGGAACGTTACTGAACTGTAAACTGGAAAATGTCACTTGACAACGTTTTGATGTCTTCATAACTTTACCCACTTGCACTACTAAGCACAATGAATGATACCATCCATCGGATATCTAGGTGACCATCAGTTGTGCAAGAACCACAGTATTAATTAAACTTACAGTCATTGGTGTGCTCTAAATTCTAAAGTTGGATATTTGAACTCGGCCACCACCATCCCTTCGCAATTATAGTTAGATTTGATTCCTTTGGGTGGGAAATGTATTTCGATCTTTACAACATTTGCTTGGTACTTACGATGTTGCCTAGCATGGTTAAAAATTTGTCCCCTTGTCTATCTGGCTCACTCCTCATGCAGTTAAAAAAACTGTAATAAACTATTCAAAATATGAATCTCCTACTTACCTGATTGGACGGCGTGTGATATAACGACTTCCATCCGGTCGCTTTTTGACGACCCATTCCATCACATTGGTTGCTCCTGTGGGTTCATCACGGGAACAGGGTATTCGCATCTGTGGGTGAGGATTTTGTGCCGATGTGTAGAGAGGCATTTGAGAATAATGATAACCTAAATCGAATCGATCAAACGCATGCAGGAGAGAAGTATACTGAGCACTTCCACCGGGACCCACAAACCCGGATGGAGTGGCAACAGGAGGGCCGGATAATTGGAAAAAATGAGGATCTTGTCGGAACCAGTCAATGGGTTGCATTTGTGTATAATCGTGTCTTTGATCGGAACCACCGGGCTTGTTCCCGTTCGCTCCCACTGATTCTGGCCGACAGGGAGCCTTTGTATCCGTCGGTCTGGTCTGCTTGGGATCTCCGTTCACAGTACCAGGTTCTTCACTCACAGTAACTGAAGCGTAAGGCGTTTCGTAGATGTCAGAAGCTTCACGTTCTTCCGTCTGAAACGAGTGAACACACAGTTGAATGAAAGAATTTTCACATTCTTAGTTTACCTACTGACAAAATTTAAGTAACCTTATGATGGACTCCTTTCTTTTGAACTCCCAATGGTAATCACGAATGAACAACTCCGTTCCTTTCTACGTACACCCCGGTACAACGGAATCGTATAATCAAAGACTTCTCGAGGAAACATGTATAAAATAGGATGCACAAACCTCTCTGTTTCAAAACGTTACGCATTTTTTGGCATTCCAATATGTTTAGATTGTTGTTTCGCTGAGCCTCGTAGCTCAGCTGGTAGAGCGCTCGTTGTACAAAACCTCATAGGCAGCGTCCATGAGTGGGTTCAAATCCCATCGAGACTACTGAACTTTTCACAATCGACATCAAACTTCCAGTATGTAACATTCGTAATGGTATCTCTGTTGTCATTGTGACATTCCATTGATTTGATATCATGACAGGATAACCACGTTTTAGCTGAATGCGATTTGTGAAATACCGCATTGTTTTGTTGGCAAATCGCTCCCATAGAATCAACAAGGGTAATTTCCGGGAGAAGATATTGATCAAACGTACGGATATTCGGAAACTGAAACTCGCACCTTGCCACGCAACATGGCGGTTATCTTAGACATTCGTCAAAAATGCACGTCAAACAACCGCGCTAAATTTCTGTTGGTAACCTATTCGTTGAAGTACTGTTCTTCTTTGCGCCCCTTATGTCAATATCAATTCCGGAATTCCAACCCATCTCAGTCAAACTTTGTTCATCGATAAGGTATAAAAAGTTCACTTATTTTCCTTTTTGTAATGTGGTTTTGTTGATAACAGACGTTGTTCAATTTGTAACCTCGATAGAGTTATGCGACTTCTCATCCCACTGTATTTAATCCAAGAAATCGTTATGACCGTTCATTACACGAGTGCAACTGAAAAATGTAACCCGAATTCCTGTTTTCATCACGGATGTGTAAATCAAGTCGCTGGCGTATCAACCAATGTCTGGTTTTCTTTGAGAGCTGTTTTATATCCAACCCGTCCCCCCCTCCCATTTCGAACTTCCGTTATTCTCGCCTCAAATCCCATGAACCCGGATCACCTGCATCAGTGATCCATTTCACATGAGGTTCCTGATACTCAAACAAAATGTATTGATTCTTGGTTTGCCAATGTTGTCAAGTCTGGTCTAGCGCAACATAAACAAACTTTCCACGTCAAGATCGCTGCGTTTAGCCTTTTCACATCACTACTGTCCTTTTTGCATTACATGAACTTGGGTCAGATTGTTTTGTTCGAGAAAAACTGCTCATCTTCACTAACGTTTGCGTGGAAGTTACATCCTTCAATGGGCGGGTTTCCGAGAGTAGAGTATAAGGGACTGTAACACGCCGCAATTAGTGTACTTTTGGTCTATTTTCATTAAAACAAACAAATAACATATTTGATATGTGGTATTGCGGTTTTGCTTCTGAATATATGTCGCACTGGTTAAACTGATAATGCTCGTGTATGCACGATTGGGGAAAAATAGGCAAAAACTAGGTATGTGTTCAACCATTTTGTCACGGAATCCATGTATCATTTACCGAGGACTCCGAATTTTTGTTGCTACGTGTGTAATCACATGCGGAGGGATAGACGAATACGGTCATCCCAATAGAGAGACCACAATTGTAACAGGGCAAAGCATATGGTGGGAGGTAGCCGAAAACTCCATTGCCGAACAACGTGGCTAGAAGTAAATTTATTCGGGATAAAAAATAATCACCGATCTGCTTTCTCCAAGACCCATTCGGACCCAGACAAAAACAGGTTTGTGTGTCTGTGTGTGTTTGTGTTTACCAGTGAGTGCTAAAGAGGCACTGAGTTGAACACAGTTTGTGCTACAGTAAAATTGGTACAAATCAGCTCTACCAGGTGTATGTAACCGTTTGTAGACAACAGAGTTCTTCCAAACCAGCAGGTTGCGCAGCAGTAACGACGTTCTGAGGACAAGGAACCACAGACAAAAATGAACCCACCCGCCCAGGGTAAACAATTTAATATGGAAACTCAAAGGGAAACTTTAACCACCCATTTTGTATTTCGTTAGAATCGAGAGAAGACAAATACTGCGAGATCGTAACATTTATTTGAATCTCTTCAGTCGCTACAACGTAAACCAATGTGGCAAGCAAGTTTTGATAACTACAGTGTTTGCACTGAGAACATACGTTTTGAATTTGAAGGAACAACGCACGAACAAATTAAAGATGAAGCAATTGGCAGTAGTCCCCACGACCCAACCTTAGCTAATGTATTTCTAGCAATGGTTGAAACACGACTGAACGGTAATATTTCAATGACAGTTTTGTACAAACATTATGTTGATGCTATTTTGATTTTTACCGACTCTGATCACTTTAACACACACTATTTTAACACACTATTTATTACTATTCATCCCAATCACTCTGTTTGCCTTGAGGAGCAAAAGAATGATTGTTTGAAGTTTTTAGATATAAAAATTAGGAGGCTATCAGATGGATGGAACCTTACAAAGATCCGTCTACCGGAAGAGTACATGGAGTGGGCAATACTTACAATTTGCCAGTTTCGTTCCTGTGGCTCACAAAAGAGGTCTGGTGAAGACTCTGTTCCATCGTGCCAAGAATATTTCCTCCCCCGATACTATCCAAGAAAAAGAAACCTTTCTAAGAAGGACGCTACTGGACAATGATTATCCAGAGAAATTTATGGATGTGCATATCAGACGAAAGACACCGGTTGATCCTGTCTGCGAAGTACCGAAGAAGAACGTCTTCCTCAGACTCACCTTTAAAGATGATCATATAATGAACGACATGCGTCAAAAGCTCAAGGCGACATTGTGTCGAACGTTTTCTGCCGCATAACCTCAATTGATACCCAAGGACTTCGTTTAGACAACCGAAAAAAGAACCAGCCGAATAATTCTGCTTCACATATTGTCTACCAGTTCACCTGTAGTTGCGAGGACACATCGGATGTCTTTCTTATTTTTTTTATTACACACTTAATTGTGTTGAACAGCGAACCCCATAGTCACGAGGACCTGAAATTCAGTGATGGTAGCCGGCATCCTAAGCCCCGGGACTTGGAGTGGCGGACCACTTAAGGCCCTGATAAGTTAGGCGCGATATTGAACCGGACGACAGCAGAGCTGCCTACCACCAAAGTCCGGTGGTCTGAACACGTTCCCCAGTGGTTGGTACGAGCGATGACGCAACAAAGTCTTACAGGTCAAACTGAGAAGAGAAATCCAGGGTCATCAATCGCAAAAACACATCATGGCAACTGGACACATCGTTGACCCTCAAATGTCGTTCAAGCCGTTATTACATAACATGAAACCCGGGATTTTGGCGTTTAGTGATGTGATGCCAATCAAGTTACGTAACCCAATCTTGTGCGCACAAAAGTTCTTTACACAATCAGTCAGATTGCCATGGCCCTGATTTCCCACCCCACCCTCTGCCCCGCTTCCCTGACAATTGTCCGTTTTATCACTGTAATTATCAAAACTTGCTTGGAGAAGTACCAGATTGTTTTACGTTGTAACGACTGAAGAGATTAAAATAAATGTTAACATCTTGCAGTGTTTGTCTTCTCTCGGTTCTGACAAATTGGATAACGGGGACTTAATGTTTCAACATTCTGTATTTGACGGTAACTGCGCGAAAAAAATAAGTCATTCGTGAATTAAATCAAAGGTGAAACTCCGGAAGCGTAATTTTCACGATTCTGGTGAAAATCTTTTGGTTTTCCAATGTATATAATTGCATTTTTCAACTTCTAATGAATTAAGTGTGTTTCAGAGTTTGGGACAACAAAACAACGTCAAATCACTGGATATCACCTGGTTACCCATGAAGCATATCGCTTAACTGACGTTGAATGTCATACTATATCAATTCCTATTGAGCATTGCTTTAGGAGTATAGAAACAATACGTACGTACTGAGCCACCCTGAGCATTCATTGGCTATTTCCAATGATATGATCACCACCACAATGGGGCATTGTTCATCTTGAATTGGACGCCTATTCTAACCTATCCAGTTATGTTTGTTGAGTGTTAATATGACACGAACGTCTGGGCATCATATTAGCATAGTCCTCTATGAGATCTGTTTACGCAAATGCTTCCAATAGATCCATCAGGTAACGGTTTACTCGCTCATCGCATGGTCCCCCCCCCCATCCCGCCCCCATCCTCGTCCAAATGGCCTACTCTAATGTACCAGATAAGAGAACTGGGATTAATCGTTTCCTCCAACGTGAAAATTGACTGAACAATCTACCTATTCAGTAAGAGGAAGTTTACGACATAATATTGTTATTACCAAGAAGCCAAATCGATAGCACTAATCAGCTTACAGGGTGTGCGCTGTACAAAAGCACGGGCGACATCCATGCCTGGGTTTGAATCCCAACCCATGTGCCTTCAGTGTAAACTTCAAACGAGCATAAACTAAACCAAACAACATAATTGAATAGATCTTAATACTAGGACGTAGCGAGGTCACCAAATTCCAGTCCAGCTGCCTAATTTCATCCAGTCGTTTAAGACTTAATTACAATATTCTCCTTAGTCAACTGTGTCTGCAATGTTCTTCCGTTACCATTCATTGGGTATTATTATTAATTTTTTCTTATCCCATCAAAACTCAAAGAAATCATTTATGAGCTCAGAAAATTGCAGAAATTTTTGGTTTGCATCATCATATCAATCATGAGTGAACGCACATTGTCCCGTGTGGCATCCTACTTCTCTGAAGCTGCTTTTTCATATGCTACATACACCTTTTCCTCTTTTCATTATTACTTCCTTTTATTGAATACACACTGACACAGTTTTCAGGAAGAGGGAAGCAGCCAACTCAACTGTCATACAACACACAAATGGGGAAAAGTCAGGCGGCGCTGGTGGTGAAATTCGAACACTCGTCCTCCGGGGTGATAATTTGGGTGACGTTACCACCGGGACACCACCACTGATGTTCGGAATTCAGGTGACAGACAACAGTCTGAATTTCTGTCCCATGTGCTCAGTACGCTTAGCTCTATTGCTTGAACTAGCACAGAACAGCAAACTTAGTATTACTGAGAGGTTCGATATATAGCCAACAATTTATTGATTGATTGATTTGGCGAATTAAAATAAAGTAAATAATAGAACTAACGGAACATTACTGAATATCAACAAATCCATAACTGTAGAATGTACTTGCGGTGCCTTATTATAAGTAGTATACGATTGACTGGACAAAATTTCCCGGAAGCATATCACCGGGTTAGTAATGCTTAATGCGGGTCAGATATATCTCTACCGTACTGATCTCTCATACTTATAGTGAAAATGAAAATTTCATCACGTTATATTAGCTTGCATCTCAGGGACTAACTAAGATTAGCCTATGGTACGTTCTTTACAGTTTGAAATTAACTACTCCTAATAGTAAAACTGGTTTTAGTTGCTTTTTTCTGACAACTAAAATACTGAGCACAGAATGGCAGAGTTTATTGTCTCATTCAATTTGATGTTCGGGTAATTAGAGTCTTTTAGATGCTTAAAGATTTGTCATTGTCCTGATAGAACTTTCACAGGTGAATATGTGTGTACACAGCTGAAGAGATAAAGCGAAACAGTTGAATTCAACCCGATTCCCTGGGATGATGCTTGTTCTCGCTCTCGTGATATTCCCAAATGGATGTATGAAATGAGATGTTCGACTGATTGAGCTTATCACCACGACTGTCCGAGGGCCCTGGCAAGCTTTTGACAAACGATCTTGACTGCGGTACACCGTTTTTTCCACCGTATACTAAACTGGATTATTCTATTGTGGTTTTTGTGCATTCAGCTGGATCTATCTTAATCAGTAATGTCTCAAAAAAGAGAGGCTACCAAGAATATGTGCGTATCCTGCTCCAGGATTGTGTACCCTAGGACCCAAGCACTCCGTTGTGATGGATGGCCACACCTGAAATGCTCCCAAATCGACGCGGACAAATACGAGTGGTTAGAGAAATGTCTCTCTCTATTCCTGAAGATTGTGTGCTGAAGGTGCTCGGTCATTATTTCTAAGGAAAGCGAGACTTCACTTCCGAAAAATCTCCAGCTCCCACTACGCTGGCTACAGTGGTGAACATTGCCCCTTCGCATGCGGATGTCACTGCCAGTCCACCTACCAAAGCAGCTCCTGCAGCCGCACCGCGGTGACAGCCGAAAAAAGAGCAGTGCTATGGTCTGCTACATCGCCCTCAAGGACAGACTCAGCTCCTTAGTCCACGACATCCAGGCAAGATGCGTGTAACCAGTCACGGACAATTGAGAGGTTCCCCCGCGGTTAGCAGGAACCTATGCAGCAATGAAAACTCCTTCCGAGATCGCAGTGCATCATTGTTATCAATCTTCCGGAGGCTGAGGCCAACACCACCCAGGCTCGATTGGGCTGCGACTTGCAGCTGCTGCTGTCGCACATGGCTACCTTGTTTGCAGACGACGAGGTGGAAACAGAAGCATCAATCAGAATAAAAGCGGCTTTCCGGCCTGGAAACCCTCGCCAGGATAATTCTCCATGGCCACTGAAAGTGGTTCTTTGGGCAGAAGGCGAGGCCAAAGCGATACTCCAGCGGACCCGCAATTTGAAGGGAACTCCGGTGCGGTTCCTCAGGGATCTTGATACGGAACAGCACAGTAAACTGAAAACTGCACTGGAGGAACTCAGGGAGCGCCGAGCAAAAGGGGAAACTGATCACTTTATACGGGATTTTCGTATACATCACCCTCAGCTGCGTTGGCTACCTTTGGTCGGGGGAGAACTCAGGAGACTGTTTAACCACGGACCAGGGGATCAGGCTGAGGAGCTAATGGCGAAGTAATCATGCTGTGCTAACTTCAACCAATATCCGAGGGATGCTGGAAAAAACATGATGAGTTGGAGGACTGGTTTGTATCAAATAATCTCGATCTTTTTGCAATCACTGAGACCTGGCTGACACCGGATGTCCGGGACTCCGAAATATCACCCCATGGTTATACAGTGTTACGAACTGATCGATCATCGTCACGTCGCAGTGGTGGAGTTGTTCTTTTTGTCCGCTTGGGTCCTCCTGGTCGAGTGCTGGAGAACTACGCCCATCCGGAAGGATTTGGAGAAGCCCTGTGCTGCAGAATCAAGCTTAGTGCCGGAGGAGACACCACAGTAAGAATGATCTACTGCACACCGGCGATGTACATCCTGGAGCTGTTAGCCAGCCTGCAGATGTATACCTGCGATTGGCATTGTCTTGTCTTGGGTGATTTTAATGCGTCACATATTATATGGGAAATTAACATCTGCTCTCAGCACGCGGATTTGTTTATCCGAGAGTTTCTTTTTGCTGTCCGGGCTCTCGCGCTTGAACAGTATGTTCTTGTGTCCACGCGGATAGTTGGGGATCACAAATCCATCCTTGACTTGGTGCTCTAGCCAAGGCAATCAGATAGGGCCAGGATTGACCTCCTTCCACCAATTTCATCTAGTGATCACTCCATTCTGCGTATACACTGGAGGTGTGGCGTACCCCAAACGGACAGATCACAGGACGTACGGAATGTGTGGCGCTCATCCTTTCCGGAAATGCGCCAGGCTGCATCGCTTATAAATTGGAATTCCCGAAACACAGATGATGTAAATGGATCCTGGGAGTTGGTCCGTCATGGAATTCATCACCTCGTACAGGAATTCCCCCCCACCCCACCGCCACCGAATACGAGCTATGGGCCTGCCGCGGTTTGACCGAGAACTGCGGGCGTGCCTCCGGCAGCGGAATAAAGCCTGGTCCAAGTACCGTGCAACAGGATATGAGGAATCATTGTACTGCACTGAAAAAATGCTAGAGAACCAGATTCGAGGAACGACTTGCAGCGGATTCTGTACAGGCACCAAAGCGATTGTATCCCTACCTCAGACGAAGAATCAGAGCAACGTCTGGTCTCCCGACTCTCGCCAAAAACGAGGCAATCGCTGAAAATGATGAGGACAAAGCGAAGATGTTGGCATCACATTACGCCTCAGTGTTCATCTCAGACTCCAGCACATTGGCACATCCACTGGGCACTGACCATGCCCTAAGCTGGACTCCATTTACCATCGGAGAGGTGACCCTGGAGCTGCGTCGGTTAAAGGTTCACCAGTCACCTGGACCTGAGGGTGTGCATCCGCTGATCCTGAGAAAGCTGGTGGATGAACTTGCAGTGCTACTGTGCAATCTGTTCAATTTGTCAATCACTCAAGGGCGTTTACCGCGGCAGTGGAAGGATGCTGTCATTGTTCCACTACCCAAAGGTGGGGATAAGAGTGATTCTGGAAACTACCGACCAGTCAGCCTTACTAGTGTTGTGGATAAAGTAATGGAACGTATGGTGGCTGCACGGCTTCGGCAGCATTTGGTGTGTCACGGTCACCTGTGCCACCACAAACACGGTTTCCGGTAGGGTCGCTCATGCATCTCAAACCTGCTACTGGCCCGTGCATGCTGGACCGAGGACAAGGCCGAGGGATACGAAACGGACATCATCTTCGTGAACTTCAACAAGGCCTTCGACAAGGTGCCACTCGACCGCCTTCTGCGAAATCTGTCCAACTTAGGTGTAGGTGTGGTCATACAGAATTGGCCGCGAGACTTCCTCATCGACCGGAAATTGTGCGTCCATGTTGGCAAATCGCTATCTGCGTGGTATTCCGCTCCAAGTGTGGTCCCTCAAGGCTCGGTTCTTGGTCTATTGCTCTTTGTGGTTTATGTGAACTACCTTCCCGGCCAACTGTGCAGTCCATCCCTCATGTATTTAGATGAAATCAAAATCTGGCTGCGGCGGATCGGAAAACTCTTCAAGCGGATTTGAACAACCTGGTTCAGCGGGCGGACACCTGGGCTCTTCCAGGCAACATAACAAAGTCTGCTTACCTGCACTTGGGGCGTGCTTACTCAGAGGTAGTCTACAACTTCCAAAGAACCACATTAAGCAGAACATCGTGCGAATGAGACCTGGGAATTATGGTCACGTCACCACTAAAGGCCCGAGAAAGCACCGGTCGGGTCTATGCCTGCGCGTGGAGCATTCTGGGGCCTATTCAGCAATCTTACAATCGGCTCACAATGAATGCTTTCAGACTGCTGTACGCTTCCCATGTCAGACCAAGACTTGAGTATGGTGGTGCGGAGACATACCCCCAAACCGCCGGTGAACTGGATAAGTTGGAGCGTGTACAACGTGCTGACACTAGACTCGTTGTTGGACTACGCGGGACCAGCTATGAAGGTCGTCTACCGGCTACTGGTCTGTTCCTAGTTGTGTACCAGTGCCTCAGGGGAGATCTTATCTGTCTAAGGAAGATCCTGAGAGGTGATATGGGCCAGGAGCTACAACAGTACTTCGTTTTACGCACAGAGGATCGCACGCGGGGACACTCTCACGTTGCGGAAACTTCGTTCAGTTGGTCTTTTGTTAGTCTACCGACTCTCGCGGAGGTCAACGACACTCTGGAATTCCCTTCCAGCCATTGTGGTGGAGGAGAAGACAAACGCTGCTTTCAAACGCCGTTTGGATGAGCATCTGAAGGAACGAACACTTGTGATCGGACCTTCAACCCAGTCAGTGGTGATCGAGCTTACACGGGTGCCCTGCCCTCTGCCCTCAATCTTGAAGACTGCAGATTGAATCATATTCTTTTCCTTCCATTTCATTAAATAGCCATCAGCTGAGTCAATTTTTTACGAACAGCCGGGGGTGGGGCACTATTGTAATGCCTATCTGCATCGTGTGACCAACGAGGGGGTTATGCAGTTGCTGAGAGATATCGATGTTTGCGAGCTACCGACTTCGAAATTGTCAATCATCAGCCCTTCCCCACGTCGTGGTCGTCAATTGAGAACAGGTACTGCTTAGTTAAAAAAATATCCTTGATCAAATTCGAATAATTTAGCTGGGTTTTGTGATGGCTTCGTTTCAAACCGGTTCTATTCTGCAGAGGGCTTTGTGAGAAGAAAGGTTATTTAGGGAGACTAAGCAAATGCAACACAAACCGATCTGTGCGTGCTTGCGCGCGCGCGCGAGCGCGCGCGCAAGCACACACACACAACCAGTCATTTACCATCAAGTATTGCTTGGACCTCTTAGAAGCGAATATCACCACCGAATAAGGGAATTTTAGGATCGTAAACCAAAACAAACAGTCGGGAATCACAATCCACCCCAATCCGGTTCATTGGACCAAATATGTTATCATAATATGTCCGTTTCTTGATGCTTCAATAGGGTATATCAAAGTTATTAGTTATCTCCCCACCATAGAGAGTATAAGCTGCAGACAGATCGGGGTGGGGGTGAGGGGGGGGGCGGAGTTGGGATGGGATGGGAGCAAACTAGGCTATCAGTGAGAGCTGTTCGACGTCTGGTAAAGGTAGCTCAAACCAATATACAGGGATATACAAGCAGTGGCAAAAGACCAGGTGCGAACGGTATGAAACGATTGATATCAGATTCATGCCGATCATTTGTCTATCAGAGGCCGGTTTCAATTTTCCAGACCCATATGCATCGTGAATCGGTTAGTCATACAGATTAGGGAGTGGCACAGATTTGACAGTGTACGGGAAGAACTGGTCGGCTTGCAACTAACCAAACCGGACACGGAAGGAAACAGCGAACAGGCTACCGGATCGGCCGGTCGGTCATGCGTGCCACATCTGGTGAGAAGCCGTTCAGTTTGGTGATTATGTGCAAGAAAGTGTGTGTTTGTGCGTTATCGTTACTCCGGACTGGTCTGCCTCACTGGTTGGTCGCCGTCGTTGTCGTCGTCTGTAGCGGCGGCGGCGGACCACCGATTGCAAGCTAGATTGTCCAGTTCACTCTAACCGCGGCCTATGAACTATTCTCGGGGTCTGTGTAAATCAATGGGCTTAGTTGGTGGGATGATGATGATGATGATGTGCGACGACGCGGTGCAGCGCGCCTTACATTTTGCAGGTGACATTTGAACGATAGAATCCGAGTTGCAGAATTTAAGAGATCTGGGTGGCGTGTTTTGTCTACACCCCCCTGCCCCTTTCCACTCACCCCGAAATGGGGTGGGATTGTGGAGCAGATGGGTAATGGCCAAGTGGATGCACACGAGCGCGCGCACAATATGTGGATACAAATGCCGACGGTCGGGTCGACAGGCCGTCGTCGGCCAAAGAGTTAGGTTGGGCGGAGTCATACGACGGGCTGTCTGATTAATGGCCCCGGAGACAGGTCAGGCTCGTGGCCAGGAGTTTAGACAAATACGTGGATAAGGGAGTGGCCGTAGAGTATTCAGTGACCGTGGGGGAAACGAAAGTCGGTTAGTAAGTCCGGTTTGTCGGATGACTCATAATTCAGGTTGGAGAATGTTGAACTTGTGCCCACATTGTACTGACAGTAGTCCCTACTGTGTATACTACATTTTGTATTCAAGTACTCACTACAGTCTTGTTTTTCAGACTACGGATATCTGAGTACTCAATTTTTCAAACTTGTTGTTACCAAATTGGGCACGTTAGTGAAACAGTGTCCCCGGATCGTAACATACCAGAAATTCGCTCGGACGGAATTTTCGGTTCCAACAAGCAAACCAACGACAAATTATTATAATTATAATTATAATTATAATTATAATTATAATTATTATTATTAGGCATGCTCACCAGCAGCATTGACGGCAACACCATCAGCATCACTGGCGCTCTCGCCAATTTGGATGTTCTAAGTCGGAAGACAACATCAGAATCACCAAAATGAACCCTGGAAACAGTGGCTACTTTCCCAATTGTTCGGGTACTGCATAAACACCAGCTTATCAATAAGAATAGACAACAATAATGGAGATATGCATCTATTCATAAGTCCATCAAAATCCGTGCAAGTTACCCGTGGATAATAACAATCTCTTTGCGTAGAGAACGAGGTGGTTACCCACATTTGTAAATGGCGACAACGTGACCGGTTTCCTGTCGTTGAACAGTTTCTGAGATGAAAATATGAAACTATTCAAGCCAACAAGTGAGATACAATTTGAGTTCGGTGTGAAGTATTACGATTGTTTGATGGATTCGCTCGATTTTTATCTCCCTGGTATCAAATATGATCATATCCCACCATCTTTACAGTATTTAGAACTGAGAAGCTTTTGATTAGAGAGTTAACCGTTAGCCAGTTGTGTGCTTCCGCTGTGTCAAGAGCCAATGAAGCCTTAAAGTGAAAAGTTAGGAAGCATGATACATCATCTATCAGTCGTCAACCGAAAATTGTTGTTTTTGGTTTTCTCTCGTTGTGGCTAATCCAAACATTCCTGTACGGATCTGATACTATGAGCACAACGTACCATTTCTTCAAAGATTTCCATTCCAACTTTGGATGTGATACCTTGAAAATCTATCAGTTTTGACCTAAAATGTTAGAGTTCGTGGTTTGCTTGCCTATCTACTTTTGAGGCCTCAGGGCTATCATGGAAGACGACTTCTGACTGGCAATCACCATTTAGACCCGATGTGAGCTGCTCAGCTCATTGGTAGCGTACACACACACACACACACACACTCACACACACA
>UZAN01039528.1:35869-48545 GCA_900618425.1 Echinostoma caproni
AACCTTAAGGTGGAAAACATAATCGTGGTTTTGATGACCACACCAATAAAAATGATCTGCGAAAGCTGGATAAAAACACGCTAGTGTCCTCCAAAGTATTGCAGAAGAAATCTGTGCATAGAGCACAAAGATATATTTGTAGCCACGTCAATGAATATTAGTTGTCTAAGCTTGGTTCTCTGCTGCAAATTAACCAATGTGCTCGTTAAATCAATTGAACACCCCAGTAATTCACCCGAACTACAAACATTAGTCAAGGCAGTCTTCAGTTTCAGTTTGTACAATCGTTACCATGGTGGGTGGTGGTGGCTAAGTGGTTGGGTCACCAACCTGTGACCTGGGAGTCCCGGGTTCGAACTACCCCGTCGCAGCCCGTCTTCCCTATTTCTGTATTTTCCAGACAGGCTTTGTATGGCCGCGGACCCCCTTCCTGAATGTTGATTGTACATTTGTATATTCAATAAATGAAAAAGGAAGTAAAACGACATTTATTTGTTTATTTATTTCATTATGCATTTTCGTGCAGTGACTTCGGCTGCCTTCTTATGGCTTCCCATTTGGATAAAGCAATCGGAGAAAGACAGGAGAGTTGAAAGTAGAGTCAAAGAGGAAATGGAGAATCTCAGTGGACTACATTTGCAAAGAAATTGAGAACCTCGTTCTAGATCATATGTTGACCTCTCCTTGACTTTATTCCACCCAAGATCTACCTCGGCAAAGGTCGCGCGTCGCGGCAACCTATTGGTGACATGCGTAACACGCCCCAACCAACGTNTATGGAGGTCGACCACTAACTCCATTGGGCGACCGCGGTTGCCTAAAACTCTGCGTCTAACCTCTGCATTGTTTGTCGGGTTGTATCACAAGATTCGTGCAGTGCTGCGTAGACAGAGGTGTTCAAACACCGACCGTATATCTTTATCCTGTTTTCCTAATGGCCAAGTTTCTACGCCATATAGCAGAACTGGCCGAAATACCGCGGCATACACTCAACCCTTCACAGACAACCGGATATCGCGACGGTGCTACAGGTTACTCAAGTTAGNAACCGAGCCTTCTGTATGCTAGCTGACACTTCAACCGTGATGTGTCCACCGGGTCAGATGCAGCTGCCCAGATAACAAAACGTATTCACTTGCTGTATTACTTCCCCAGTTTGGGTGAGGCTGGGTGCTGGACCAACCCAGTCTTGTAGTAACATTTTACATTTGGAAGGTACAAAAATCATACCGAACATGGCAACGCTGGCATTCAAACTATCCAGGAAGGCTTGCAACTAACCTGCATCTTCATTTAGCAGCAAGATATTGTCTGCATACTCTAGATCAGACCCTCTGCCATTTGGGAGTATATCAATGCCACTATCATCGCATGAGGATAGGGCTGTTTCCATAATAAAATCTATCAAGAAGTTGAATAGAAAAGGAGAGAGTGCAACCCTGTCGAACACCACTTTCCGTGGTGAACTCGGGTGAAAACGTGCGGTAAGCCCGGACTCGACTTTGGTTAAGAGTATGAATGGATTTTAATATTGAAATAAACTTCTCGGACACACCCTTCAGGGAAAGACAGCGCCAGAGTTTAAAGCGGTCGACTGAGTCAAAGTCTGCTTTTCGATCGAGGAAGACAGAGATAATTGGTCTAAGAAAAGATCATCGGTGATCTAGAATTTGGCAAAAAGTGAGGATATGTTCGATACGATCTTCACCAGGTCTAAACCCAGCCTGATTCACGCGAGTGCACTTTTTACTTGTGGCAGACAATCAATGGAGTATGATCCCTGTGAGAAGTTCCGATACATTGTTGAATAAACCAATTTTTCTGTCGCTTACATAGGATAATCTGTCATCTTTCTTGATCGATTCACATCATTCACTTGGAATCATTTCCCTCCCTCATATTAAGTCCAGTAGTTTCGTCAACTGCACGACCATCACCGAAGTTCCATTCTTAAAAGCCTCCCATGTGGGCCGGAGGCCCTTATGCCTTTTGAGATAACTTATTTCCCGGGAAACGTCCATTCAGACGGAGGAGTGGTATTAACTAGGAGTATTCGCCTAGTCGAAGTGAAGGGGTGATAAGTCAGATATCGATGGGGGGTAGCTGGACTGAGCCTTGAAAGGTTCAGTTCGTCAATCAAAACTGCATCACTGATGACGAATTCGTGTGCCTTCAGAGTCATGAATTACTTCACTTACGCGTCTTCTCCTGGAGTTCGAATTGCCCAAAAGATGGAAGAGTGTGCAGCTGTTACGAACAGCGACAGCTTTCTTCATTCATCTACAATTTCCTACCCACCGGCGCTCAAGGAATTTATGTACTGTATCTCATGTGACATCAGGAGGAAGGGCTTTACCGGCTTCCGACGAGATCCACCTTTTGTGATTTGTGCCTGGGCCAGAGTCCGCCGTTGTTTTTATCTATATTTGCTTAGCTTCTTCTATTTGCTTCTAGTATTCATTAAGTCCTTCGGATAATGGTTGAGCTGATAGACGATCGGAGAGGTCCGCTTCGAAGGCCAATTTACAACTATCGCTGACATTAGAGCATGGGTTTCCGTTGCTTTATTACAATTGTTTGCCAGGCGTAGGGAGAATCTATCTCGTAAGAAAAGTTGATCTATATTCACAGGTGGTCTGTATCCACCACAGCCAAGGCAAACAACTTGAATTGACTCGAACTTATCTTTGGTTTTCAGGTGGCATCTTTCATGAGTTGCACTAGAGTTTAGAAAATACCCGGTATAGTTTCGGTTTTGTACTAAACAGTTTTGCTTGAAATAACAAGTACTTTTACTGAATAGTATTTGGAAACCTCAACATTCCACATACAATCCGCTTCTCTCTGAGAGGCAGGGGCTTGCACATTGTCACGTCTTGGATGGTATCTGTGTGCCTTTCTCACAAGGGTTATCCAGTTACTGAACAGAGCCCCAGGTGTATGCGTCAAACCGAGTGAAACGTCATTGGCTAAATTTGACGTTGCATATTCACTGGTCAATGGCAAACCCGTACACTGGTCTACGAGAAAATATCAGGAAGTTTGACATACGGAGGGCGGGCGTTTGCAAAGTCACGGGTTTTTTTCCTGAAAATTGGGAGCATAATAGAAAATGCGACTTCGCACAGGTGCGACATAGCTGGCAGTTGGCTGCACCCTAGACTGGTTTACCAGGATAAAGTTTCGGTGACGAACCGGAGCACAGTCAACTCAAATAAATTGATTCGATTTCGTATTCTTTTTTGTCAACTAATTTTTACCGGGCTAACATTTTAGTGTACAAAAATCCGATATTACATTATATGTCTTAACATCGAATGACTTTTCGCTACAGCATGTTGCGACACGGAAGAGGGAGCTGTTCCCGATCCCCGAGAACCCACTACTCGCTAAGGAAAACTGAAGGCAATCTCCAGTTCCGGAAATTCCATTGAAATAACATTCAAGTTTTCAGTAAAATCAGTTTGGTAAAAAAAATTTGATGACAGTTTGCAAACCGGTTCTCATTGGCCAAAGGCATGCATAAATAAAGAGTACCGTTTTAAGAAGAAGACTTGAGCATAGTCTCCTCTTGATTAACCGACGAATACAAAGGGGATAGGTTCAGTTACATGGTTCAAAAGGAGCAGAGTGAGAAAGAGATTGTGCTTTGGTGACCTTTCCGTGTTGATCGATGATAGTCACTAAATTTGAGTAGCCATGATTCTCCTTGGCGGACGTTACACATCAGTTGACTGGGTATTATTAGACGGGCACTACACTTCCGTATTTGCTGTTATCTGCCTGTTTCCCAGTCTATTAGACTGCACTGTATCCTAGTTCCGTCATAAAACGTTTTTTCACGCAAACGACTTATCCTTACGGGTTCTGGATATTTGACGTGATAAGTAAACGACTTGACAGGGATTGGAGAACGATGACAAAACGTGACACGGTAACAGACCATCAGGGGATGACCCGCAATGGGTTGGATGTTTTGTTAGTCTAGGCACCGTATTACATGCATTACCGACAGCTGGAAATAATGATACTGCTTTTTGGAAAGGTTTATCGCCTTCAACTTTTTAAAATTTTGTCATATATATGCAATTATGCAATTTCCGGCGCTGAACAAACTGATTTCGGAGTCACTGTCACCTATTGAGAGAGACAGTTACCGTTTTTCTCATGATAAGCTTTCTTGCATCACCTCATCACAGCGATTGAGTGGTGCGATAAATTGGTTTATCTTTCTAACGATTTATTTATTTTGGCAAAAGAAAGTGAGCATGTGTTTTCTTGGCAAATTAATAATAACCGAATTTTCCTCATCCCCGACAGTTGATTGCACAGCTATCTAATAATCAAAGTGAGTAATTTATTATTATTATTATTATTATGATTATCAAATTAATAGAATTATCCTTATTCAACTCACACTGATCAGAAATACTTTATCACGCAGTTTCGTGTTACAAACTTTAGAAAAAGTGAACCGTATAGTCACTGGGGACCTATAGTTCGGTTGTGGGAAACAGGAAGTCAAGCCACGGAATAGCGAAACGCATTAAGCTCCAGGACAGTAGGATTTATACTGATTCAGTGGACCAGTCTAAAACTCAAATCGGTTGGTTGTAAAAGCGGTCGAACCTTTGACGTGAGATTAAGGGCATACTAGGGCATACTAGCAACTTGTACTACCTGACGGCCGACACTGTATCACTAATAGTTTACTCTGGTTAACCTTGGAGATCAAATCTGTGCTGGACGCGGCATAACTAATTAAAAAATTATTTGATTCTCCGAAAAGACGGATAAATTATCATCAAAGTATTTGTTACTACAGTCGTCAAGTAAAATGCCTATCGGAAGTGAACTTGTATCGTGAGCAGTTAAAAATATCCCACGTGATTATTGCAGGTAGATGTGGTTATGCAGTGACCTGGTTGCTATACAAACTTATGGATGTCGAATGGTGATGCAACACTCCGACATGAGGTCGGTTGGGGAGCTACTTGATAAAGTGTCACCAGGTCCAATAGAAACTCGGTAATTTAGAACAATCAAATTCGCCGCGGCCTATTCGGGAGTGCCATGGATAGGAGGACACTTCGGCTAATCAATGATCTTAGCTTGTACATACTTATCGATCCGTTTCAATTTTCCTAAAAAACGAACTGCTTACTCCGTGGTCCTCTCTTCTTTACTCTCTGTATCAGGAGATTTTGATGTGCCACTAGCGTCCTGTTAGTATCCGTTCAAACATTGAATACTGGTGATGGCCCGGTGGTAACATCACCAAGTTATCACCCTGGAGGGCGTGTGTTCAAATCTCACCACCAGAGCCTGACTTTTCTCATGATGTGTCTTACGGTAGACATTTGATTGGCCGTTTCCCACTTCCTGAAAAACGCATAGTTGTATTGAAAGGAAGTAAAAGTGGAAGAGAACTGAGCCATTAAATATAGTCAACTTGAGGTTGAGAAATGGGCAGCATTGCTCGAGTTTTGATGCAGTATCCGAAAAGGCGGCATGGTTTAACATTATTATTAACCAGCACTAGTTCCCACTGCTGATGACTGTAATTTGTTGCTTGTTGAACCTCTTGTTTCTTGAAACCCCTGCCAAGCTGTGCATGAGTCCCTGAAACAAGTCTTGCGGAATCGTGTGATATCGACTGATTTCCGGGTGTATTAGGTTGCTCAGAATTGGTATTTTTTGGTATTGATCTTTCATTTGAAGAGCTACCTTTCAGACCCAAATCGTGTTCACCGTTTGGTGGAGCTCAAGGAGCCGCAAGATCATAATCATCCAGTATTAGTCCCTCTCTATCCCGTTTTTCACCATCAGGGTTCAGTCCCTGTTCGCGATCTAGTAAACAGCAGAATAACCCGCGCTTATATATTCCATGAAGTATTGTTCACATGAGAGCATTATCCCTGGTGGTCATCCCACTACCAACGTCGAAACAGCAAACTTTGATAACAGAGGCCTCGTATATTACCTTTGGAGCGGCACTTCAACAGCAAGGATCTTTGATCTGATCTGATCTCTTTGAACGGTGCTCTACAATAGTCATTGGTCGCCGATTCGTTTAGTACCGTTTCAGTCCCAAGAAATCCGTCGCTAATCGAAATAGTGCCATGACCCATACATAAAATATTGTTTTACCTGCTTATTAGTATTATTATTACTATGTCGTGTACCGTCTGAGGTAAGAGGATTTGAATTGCTGAAGTTTGTCCTGATGGTTCAACATCTCGACGGCAAAGAAATAAGCCGGCTTTTCCGATTTCACCGGAGAAGTTGCGGAGATTCACCCAACTGCATTACACTAAGTTAAGAGCGTCATTATCGAATGGTTAGTCCCCGGAGTTAAAGGTGTTTCTTCCATTCTGCGGCCACCGGACAGAAATCGGTGTGCACCNCCCCAATGGCCAACGAATAATTCCGCCTCCGGTACGAAATGTGGTGCTAGAGACCTGCACAAGCACAAATCTGGGTGGAGAAGATGAGGTCGACAGACCGACAAAATTGTTGGTAATCCGGCCTGGTCAAGGAATTTGGTAGAGTAGCTATTAATTGTGCAGTGTGCATCCACAAAATAAATTCAAGCCCGAGGAATTGGACAGTATGGTCGGGGAGTTACGTTCTGTGGCACCATGTACATGCCGACTTCTGCAGAATGTTTCCTGGTCACTACCATGCAATGGTGCCTAGTTAGTTCCAATCAAATCGGCCGGAGGTCTTCCTGAAAGGTACGTCAACCACTGGTGCTACGACCCATACCAAAATGTTTCAGTTGAGGGAGGAATTCCGCACATATTTGTGTTAGATAATAGATCGCAATTTTGTGTAGCGAAGATGAATTCTTCGTTGGGCAATATTGGTCGTCTTCATTTGCAGCAGCTTCAAGTTTTCCCTGGTTCAACGGCGCGGCTAATATTTGATGAGACCGTTGAGAAACTTCATTACATTTGACAACCCTGATACACCGCTGGAGTTGGACATGCAGTTGCGGTAGAAAATTTTAGAGCACTCAAACCCCAGCTGTTCAACGCCCATCCCATTTTAAACCGGAAATCAAGAATTGCACATTCCTACTCTATGATCTACGAAGCTACATCGAAATAACCTTCATCACGGCCTTCTTTTGTCGCAGAATTTCTACTACCGAATATGCATGAAACCCAACAGGCCACCGTTCATGAAAAGCAAGTCTTCTGATGTGTGCATCTTTGTACTTTGGGAGCTGGGAGCACTGTTCCGCGGCGGTTAGATGGAGTTGCATGCCCGCGCGTGGGAGCTGTGCTAATGAAGCGGGCTTCTTATTGTTTGTTTCCAACAGTGTAGTAAGCTTTGAAATCAAGCTCATTGTCCTGCAGGTGAGTTAAATTCAGTTTATTCTTAAATATCGAAAGATGAATTCGTCTGTTAACTGGTATGATTGGCGTAATTGACGAATGACAAACCTCTAAATCTTTGATATTCTTAATCAAGAAATACAATGCACTATAGATATTAGATGATGAAGATCTCGTGCACATGAGGTAGAGCTGAAAAGCTAGGGAGCATTGGATAGCAGTTTCGACGTAGTGGGTTCTCATCAGCAGCAATTCGAATCCATCGGCCCAACTGGGGATCGAAACCGGGACCGTGCAAGCGGAATGCAAGTATGCTACTCACTCGGTCACCGGGCATCTGATCAAACCATTTCTTTTTTGGACATACGCTATATATACTCTCATGCAACAAGTAGTCAGCTTGTGAAAGTTTCCAGTCGAGTTATAAATGCGGAAGCTGGTGCTGAGATGAGCGGGGGGGGCAATATCTGCTACAAGATGGCAAAATTCGGTTGTGCTACGTCGTGTGTCACTGAAATGAACTAGGATAGATTATAAATCTCAATCGAAATTCATAGATCGATCGCTATTTAACCCTCGGGTGGTGTAGAAAAAGAGTACAGATTGGTTGAATTGCTTCTGTCCCGTGATCCACTGGAGTCAAGTGAAATTTGAATCAGTGAATGATCGATTTTGATCGGTGATTGCCAGGTTGGCACAATAATTGCAATATTGCTTAGTCAGTTTATTCTTTCCAGATCGATAATTCGGACAATTTTATGCGTTTTGCATCAAATGTCACATACGGAGATTAATAAAACCTTGTGATTATCCGTAGTTTTCGTTCATGTTGAGTGACATTAAATAATGCGTTGCTTTGTTATGGTACAGGTTTTACGTTGTATTAAGAGGAAAAAATCGTGAGGGTTAAAATTTAAATTCACATATCATAATTGGCATGGATAAACTCACTGCGTTTGCTCAAACTGAGCTCCATAGGGTTGTGACTCCGTGGCTCATTGGATGCGGGTCGACGTCGATGGGGATGGTGATGATGATGGTAGTGGTGGTGATGACTGGTACGATGTGGGCTCTGATCTTCCAGAGAAGATGGTAGTTTTCCGTCGGAACCAGTCGGAGCTGCACCAGTTCTTTTGGAAGAAAAGCTGTCAACAGATGAGATTGTCTGCCCAGAACCCCCGCCAACACTCCCACCTCTTCCAGGCCGTTTGGAATCTTCCGAATGTGGGGGAAGGCCATTGGATCCCAGACGCTCACGACTTCCATCTGCAGACAAGTGACGTAATCCGGTCACCGCGGCGGGTGTTTTGTTGCCTCGCGGACAAACTGCATTGCTTATCTGTGCGGTGCATCTCTGATTCGATTGTGAGCTACCATCAATGGACCAGTTGGACAAGGGACTGAGTGATTCGGCCAGGACACGTGATGAACTTGCAATTGATTCGCTGGCTGTTGGGAAAAAGTTCTGCATACTAGGTACAGTGGCGGCTAAGGAGAGCAGAGATCCACCGAGGTCAGAAAGGGAAGCGGTCACCGGTCCAGTCCACCCTGAAGAGGATTCTGCTGTTCCATCTGGGCGGGTCGGATCATCTCCTGTGCGAGGTGTCGTATTATGCTCAGAGGGTTGCCACAGGCGAATCCCGACACCTACGGTTTCAGGATGACTGCGAAGACTTTCACCAGTACAATAGGCACTGGTTTGACCACTGGGAGTATGTCTTCGTTCCTCCGGAACCTGATATGTTTCAGGTAACTTTTCGAAACAGCCCGATTGAGTGAGATCGTTCGAGAGCGAATTTTGTTTTCCGTCAAGCTCAAGATTGAAACTACCCTCGGCTACAGGAAGCAGAACAGAAATGGGTAGGAAGAAATGAATGTTTGTGCCAATACCACATTGCGTTTACTCGCAAAATTTTAGTTCTTAAAATAACTGATTTATGTGGGGTACCGATTCTGGGAAACAATTGATGTTTTCCCTGCATATTGCGAAATGAATCAGGCAGTTACACGTCCTTTATTCTTCAGAAGTTGAGTGCAACTAGTAATGGACTATCGCTAGATTACACTTGAATTTCTCACACCATACTCAACTCCAACAGATGCACAGTGTACTCACCAGACTCCAATTTTGCGGTCATCAGAACTCATAACATGAACTAGCCAATCCCAGGTTCGAAACCCCACACACCCCTCATGTGAAGGAAGTGTATTATCAGTTTGCCAGCCAGCTCATACTAGTATTGACTACAATTTTCAATTCCGATTTCTTCCGAATTCATTCTCAGTCACAGTTTCTTTGACCTGATAAAATCGCCAAAAATAAGTTCAGCCGTTCCTGTGTGTCGGTGCTTTGTTCAGCTGAGCTTGAAGCTGGTCAAGGTGCATTCTGCAGATAACAAATAGAACTCATCCTGGAATGGATGTTTACAGCATACGCTGTTCTATCGATTGTCATTTTTTTTTCAGTTTCTTTCCATAAAAGCCAAGGAGTAGACCATCTTAGAGGACCAATTGGGTTTAAATTTAACCTTAATTTCAGTGATAACAATGTGCCTTACGTCTTTTAACTTTCCTTCCTCAATCTCCTGACGGTTGACAACGAATGTTGTCGTTAAATAATTGAGTCATTCACATCATCCACTGCGTCAGACTGTACAGAACTCATTCTCAAGAAGACGGTGGTGCTATTACAAAAACGCCCGCCCACATTGAATCGTATCGGTATCGAGTTTGTGGTCCGTACAGATGTGCGTGTACCCTCGCATCGATGATATACCACCTATTCATGGTCTCTATATGTCATGGTTTCATATAGTAGCAGATCATTGGTGCAAAATCATTCACTATAAATATATCGTTGTCCATCGAATTTTTCGTTCATCCTACTCAGTGGTACATTTATTCGATACGAAGCAACCAAATCACCGAAGCTTTGTTTGATTGTATCTGTCCCAAGGGCTCGGGGACGGCGCAGACGTATACAACCCAAACAACACACACGAGTGAGATTTGAACTCAAAGGGTGACCCAATTCCACTCATTGATCCCTCCGTCTACCCACATGCGTTGGTACACAGCAGCACAGTGTTGCACAAATTAGTTGCGCAAACTCTTTGCTGTACCTCTTCCGATTTATTCTGCAGTCGGAAAAAATATTATGAAAACTAACAAGTAACAGTTACTGTGGACGGACTGTTGCTGTTATCTTTGATCATTTTTTCATCATGGCAAGACTAGAGTTGTAAATAACTATCTCTCTCTCTTAGTGCTTGCACAGTTCAGGTTTCCATTGTATTCTAAAAATCACCTGTGCAAACTGAAGCGACCGAGAGTTTCGCGAGAAGGAAACACTTTTGACTGCCATGGTCACGTTCAGTCGGTGTCCAGTCTCTCATATTTGACGAGCGATTCTGGATGCTGGCATGCAGCTTTTCGGTGGCCTTGAACTTGCTCATTTGGATTTAATTCGTTCACCAGTTTAATAGCCTGTACACCTTGGTCGTCGCGGAGATAAACTGCCATCCAGAGCAACTGTTTAGTATTTGTTGGACTCTGGTCACCATGTAAACGCACCCAAAGCATTTCGAGTAATTCCGAGACCTCGACATTCACGGATTTCCGCTTTTTAGAAAAGATAACTATTCATCTTTTTAAACTGTAATTATGTGTTCAAAAAAGACTCATGAGGCAGCTGGTGTTTCCGTGGCAGTGATTACGTCACGCGTGATACCATCCTCTCACAGTGTGTGACATGAACTTCCTCCCACTCCCTCCACCACGTTCACTATCTTATTGGAGTCAGTTCACTTTTCTTGTTGAAATTTTGAAAAGTTCAGTAACCTCGTTGGGACTCGAACCCACGAATGGACGCTGCCTACGCTGCTGTACAGCGCACGCCCTACCAGCTGATCTGCGAAGCAAACACTGATCTTTTCACATTAAAATCACCCATCCAACTAACGGAGCACATGCCATCCACTAGGTAGTATGTAAGCCCACTGCCACGACAGGTTTTCCCCAGAATTCACCAGAGTCCACTAAATGAACTACTAAGGTACGGTTAATTACTCAGTTCACTTTCATAACAGATTATCAAATTTTGTAATCTACTTTGACCTTACTCCAAACCCAAATCACGCAATTCACTTGTCTACCACCGTGTTGTTCAAATAACTCATTTTAACCCCTATATTTCTTGGTTTGACATGATCGATCAAAGCGTTCATAGCTGAATGCGGGCACGCGAAATTGATGGCTAATCTCAATTCTGCCTGTACACATGTCTTCTTGTGTTGATCAACTGGATACGGCGGGGGAGAGGGGTGTTTCATTTAGAGCAATGTTATTTGGTATATGTGAGGGACCGCACGCAATTGTAGATTTGTTTTGCCAACAACAAGGAAATCCACAATAGCAGTTGCAGGAACGGTGGCAAGAACTCCTCAGGGTTCAATCCACATATCAGTTTATGTGTGGCGTTGGATCAAGTGGTTGAATTCAGCAACTTATCGCCCATATGGTCATGTATTCGGATTCCGTTAGCACAGCTGAACTCTTTCCCTTTATCTTATATCACATAACTGCGCTCTCAGTCGAAGTTTCCTCATTCCTGAAAAGCTATTTGTAGCCCCAACGATTTATCGAAAAAAGTCGGTAACGAAAAAGTGAACAAAAACTATTGTAAGTATTCCGTCACAACTACATCAGTGCTTCGAAGTCCTGGAGCATAGATTTATTACGAGTAGCGTTTACACCCTGTCAATTGTAGTCAACCGGAAAGATTAATGTCGGCAAATTCCGATTAATCGCACAAACCATGTTTGACCGTATGTTCGGTGAATCGAATGGGAAGAAGACATTCATAGGGTACATTGGCAATAATCTGTTGCCTGTATGGGCAAAGTGACGCCACAAACTGTAAGCTTCCCTATTTTTCCACACAACAATCAATGTTACTCGCGATATCTGGAAAAATGTCGAACTGATTTCCACTCGTTCCAACTTTCATCTATCTCATCGGCTGAACCCCGTATTATATTAACCTCCAACCATGTCTGCTTCATGCAGACCGAAGATTGACTGTTCACCGGATGCAAACTTGTTTTGTGTTTATCAATTCACCTGCTCCTGTGGAGCAAGTTATGTGAGTCGAAAGGTGAGATATCTATCTGACTGTATCAAGGAGCATCACAGCAGCCGATTGAATCAGGGATTGACAAGGGATTGACTGTGTCGAATCACTCGGTGCCTCAGGCTTTCCGTCCTTTCCATACGGTCCAGGGTTGGTTATCCAAAGAGGTCAAGTTCAGAATTTTGTCAACAGCGGAGGCGAA
>UZAN01039528.1:68449-80708 GCA_900618425.1 Echinostoma caproni
GGTAGTTTCCAGAATCACTCTTATCCCCACCTTTGGGTAGTGGAACAATGACAGCATCCTTCCACTGCCGCGGTAAACGCCTTTGAGTGAATGACAAATTGAGCAGATTGCACAGTGGCACTGCAAGTTCATCCACCAGCTTTCTCAGGATCAGCGGATGCACACCCTCAGGTCCAGGTGACTGGTGAACCTTTAACCGACGCAGCTCCAGGGTCACCTCTCCGATGGTAAATGGAGTCCAGTTCGGTGTAGTGTCAGTGTCCAACACTGGAGTCTGGGGTGTACACTGAGGCATAATGTGATGCCATCTCCGCTTTGTCCTCATCATTTTCGGCGAGTGCCCCATCTTCGGCGAGAGTCGGGAGACCAGCGAACATATAATGTTACAAATTTACCTTTCAGTTCATCCAAGTTGACAGTTATTTGCAAACCTAGTTTCCGTCTTGGAGATTGACGGTTTCAGTCTCACTACTGGGCGAGACTGGGCGAACTGTAACACTAGGCCCGTTCTATTCATATGAAACTGAACAATACAGCCTGGTCCGACGGGAAACTGTGGAACTTAAAATATTGTACATCCTGGTTCAAGCCATCAAGAGGTTTGTGATTAAGCGATTCGGAGAATTGGTAAACACTTTGAAAAAAGGGTACAGTGTTTCTCGGGCTTTTATCAGGTAGTTACAACAGTTCGAGATGGTGAGGTGAATGCCTTTCAAATCTGCAATCCCTTAAAGTAAGCGCTTCCACGTCGGAACTCGTTTATATGATTGAATATTGGTGAGAAACAAATTAAGCCCGAAATAATCCCAAAGATCACAAATTGAGTGCAATCCACAATGTGTGTGAATTTAAATGCTTTAATCCGAATGAAGTTATTCAAATAGACCATAAAAGATACAGTCAAATTAATCTCCATTAAATACTCCACTCAAATAAGCGGCTTGCCTATCCGATTTCCCGCTTATTTGCGGTCAGAGCACCACCAAGAATAGGTGGGTAGTGGCCGAGGACGTTCTGCCTATATTTCTGAAAAGTCATAAACAAGGAAGACCAATTAACTGGTTCTGTACACAGTACTAATGGCCGGAGACTAACTGGTTCCGCCGTAAATTAGAACCATTTAGCAATCGTGTGTGCACAAGCGAAACGACTAGGAACTGTTTGTAATAGGAAACATCATGGCCGCATCCAAGTTTGGTAATCTTTGTAAATATGAACAGAAACAAAAAGCAGCTGGCATTGTCATCCATGACTACGAGCGCACGCGTGCACACATGTACTCGTCCGCCAGTCTCACCCAGTCCCCAGTCCCCAGTCCCCATACAAAAGAGACAACGAAGCGGCTAGTTATTACCAATTTGTCCCAATATTTGACGAATGGGCGATACGATTCACACATAGGTGCGCGTACGTCGCGGTGTATGTAACTCTGCACTTCAAAGGTAACACGAATTTTAATGACAGTATATTACTCAGTCGGAATGTATTTGATGTAAGTCGCTTTCCGTCCCATTAGGACTGAAAAAATGAGGATAGAAGATACATTCACTTTACACCAAAGGTGGAATGCATCCTCTATTTGGGCGACAAGTAAGAGGTTATATCGGATAACTCGAATGGGACCAATTTAAGAGCGTCGATTCAGAGATAGATAGATAGATAGATAGATAGATAGATAGATAGATAGATAGATAGATAGATAGATAGATAGATAGATAGATAGATAGATAGANGATAACTCGAATGGGACCAATTTAAGAGCGTCGATTCAGAGATAGATAGATAGATAGATAGATAGATAAATAGATGGATAGATAGTCTTTCATTTCCTACTGGTGTACCGAGTGAAAGATAATAAGTTCCGACGATGATTTTGACGATAGGTAACCAATGTTTGTCTAACAGGGTGCGGTTGTTTTGTCTGGTTGTACGACTAATGAATTGATTGTCTATGGTCGATCGATTGACTTCATTTTTACAATCGTTTGGACTTTGTTCCGTTCACAGAGCCTGGTGGATAGGCACACGGTCAAAAATGACACTGACATTAGCCATGCACAGCCGGTTTGACCGTGCCAAAATCCCCGTTCCGGTCGATGCCCAAATCAACACGATATGGCAGAAAAACGATGATTCAGCACAGATTTATCGGTCACCCTGAACAAGCAAGGTAGGAGGTGACTATTATTCAGTTCAACCCGGGCTCAATCTAACCTTTATCAAACCTGCCTCAATTGATCACGGCTGTCAAACTGTGTGTGCCTGGGCGTGTGTGTGGCACCGCGATCACGAACATGGGGTATAGTAAAACTAACCGGTCGTCAATGCTTACAATGATGTGATAAGATTTCACTATGGACCTTTGGCAAATACTCACGACCGTATAATCGAAACAGTTACTATGATGTGTCTGATTTTGCATGGAAGTGATCGACTTTTAACAATTCATTACCAGCATGGAACACTACGAAAGGATCTCACTCAGATTAATCTAACTTCTAGCCCTGATAAATCGGATACCATACCCTGGAGGGTAGTCGTAACTAAAGAACGAGTCTCTGGTATTCAGTAGAGATCTTATCTAAATTCGTTCGGGGTGTAGAACCGAATTACTGAGTTTAAAGTGTAAGAATCATTTTGGCAAAACATTGGCGTCGATTGGATTGTTTGCTACCAGAAAAACAATGTGAAGGACAAGCCATATTTGTGGCCTGTAGAACAAACAATCAGTTAGCATTGATTCCTAGACACCCCGTTGTCTATTATGAATTCATTTTGCCCCCAAATTTCTGGTAAACTTCCACTGATACGGACATCACACAAGAAAAAAAAACACTTGGGATGAGTTGATCACCACGGAAATTTGCGGTTCAAGTGCAACCCTGAAGAACAGTTCAATGTTCAATGGCTTAAGCAATTATTGATGCAGATTCAAATCAGGAGTTTATGACTTCTCTTTTACACGTTAGACTTCTGATCTGAATCCCCTGTGAGTCATTGAATTCAGAAGGTTCATAAAACGAAACAAAGTTGAACCCGGCTTTCGGGCGATCCGTTTTTGGGCTTTTTCTTGATTAAATTATTTCTAACGGTATTCTTTCTCCAGGCAACTTCATTTTTTTTTGTTCTCATTAAAATAACAGAGGCGTTTGATGTGTGTTGTATCCCTTTTATACTAGTAGTTGGGTGTTTTCACCAGAGACGATGGAGTAGAGTAAATGTTAATTGTACCATGCAGTTATGCTGCTCAACGCAAAAACTACAACTGATTGTAGAATAACAGTGAACTTGAAAAACAATTGTATCCGTATACTACATTCAGCTTTTTGTTGGTGCAACTAGACAAATTCGCTCAACAGCAAAGTTCTAAGCAAATGATCAGTAGGAAGCTCATGTAACTCAGCAAGAGACAGACAGGCGGACAGCTTCAAAAACAGACAGACAGACAGACAGACAGACAGACAGACAGACAGACAGACAGACAGACAGACAGACAGACTGACTGACTGACTGACTGACTGACTGACTGACTGACTGACTGATTGACTCACTCACTCACTCACAAACCGAACGTAGAGGGGAATGCCCGATACGTTTTCAAAAATATTCCTGAATGAATCTTATCACCTGCTTCAGCTAACTAATGATAAGCTAGAGCTGGAACGTTAATCCTTCAAAGCTATCTGTTTGGGAAGAGTGGTATAAAATTATCAGAAGTTTTATGCAACAGTAAATAGATGGAACACACCTCTCCGACATATACATCACAGTTATCCGCATTTCCGTCCGCGTTCCGGTAGCACAAGGTCAGTCCGTACTTTTCTGTGGGGGAATTGCGCATCAGCTTGATCTCCTTAAAAAAGATATATCAGAAATATGTGCTGGTTAAGCAGCATTGAAATTCGATGGACAAAGCAAGAGCTGATATTTTGATGAATTCTAAAATGAGATTCGTGCGTACTATCCGTCTTCCGTTTTATCTGAGTTTTCAATTTTGTCACTTGAAATTTAACTTGGTAAAGAGCAGGAACTTCAATATTTGACAGAACTGCATGCACAGCCTCCACTAACTGGAATCGAACTGGTCCAACACCAGGCTGCGGGGTTCACCCCTAAAACTACCCAATGAGCACAGTTTCAGTTGTCGAGTTCAGTCCGCGGTCACACACAGGTTCATTTCAAACTTCAGTTATCGACGAGGAATTTTCCATACGGTTGTATACTAAAAAGCCTGAATCGAATCTGTGACCACCGGATGCAAACATATGCACACATAGACACACGTGTGTCTAAGCTATTCTCTCGTCGAGTTCTATTTTGTGTGTGTGTGTGTGTGTGTGTGTGTGTGGAGGTGGGGGTGGGGGGTGGTCGTACATACGTGTACACAGACACGCACCAATCGTCCAGCATGAACCCGAACTAAATATGGACTGTGCTGTACCGTCCGGAGAATTTTCCTGACCTCTATGGGTGTTCGGCTCCAGCGCTCTGTCTCTCTTTCTCGCCTTCGTTATGCTGAATTTCGGGGCCTAGTGCTCTGATGGTGGGCAAACGGCCTGGGAGATACGGCTGAACGATTGGTGTACTGTTTTTGTTTGTATGCTTGATGTAGTTGCGGTCTCGATTGCTTTGATGTCATGGCAACCGTAGCAACAACCACAACAACATCCATAGCGGTACCAGGAACAATAACCTCGGCTTAGAGGGCGAAGACACAAACACGCTCGGTCACCAACATGGCCGAAATGTGCATGCTTGAGGGATGCGATATAATAAATGAGGTGCATGAATCAAACGGGTACACCAAATACAGCTCTTGTCTGTTCAGGGAACCACCATCCATTCTTTCAACGAACCCCGAACAATCATCAGCAACCGAATACTTACCAACCCAATTTCGAACATCGATGCTTTGCGCTGTTACAAACCCATGTAAATATGAGGAGCCTAGAGTTAGAGAGATCGCTGTCGGTACCGAAGGCCTGAAGAGCGAGAGAGAAGAGATTCGTATTTGCCTTTCATTACTGTCTCGTTTTCTATTTTCCATCAAAACGAGAAGGGGCTAGATATGATCATTGCCGAACAACACGGAATCTAAATGATTAACAATGCCGGTTGTATTTTGTACAATTCGGACTACAGTCCACTATGATTCAGATGCGATTTGCATATGCGAATACCCGTATAACTCAGTCCTCAATTCGCTTGTACGGTTTTTACGCACTACTATATTTTTTCGCATTCTGTGGAATATCTTTCGAGCCATTGCATATGTTATGCAATAAACATCCCGAATGTTCTGCTCAAACGCACTGGGTCACGGCAAATGCTCACCAAGATTTTTCTTGTGTACCACATCACATTGGACCGCAGAGCTTTATTGGCCCATCTTTCCTGCGTAATTGGTGAGGTGTCACACTTGTATGGGCTGACACTAAAACGATAGCTATTATACAGTTAGGGCATTCGATTGTAACTAAACCACTCAAAGGGGAAGTAAGTAATCCTTCATTCTGGAACGAGTCTGTCATCTCAGAATATACACAAATGGGAAATTGAAGTTCAAAAACGGAAGGAAGTCTACATCGGCTATAACCCACATCAAGTTCGACCGCAAGACCACAAAGTAGAAACCCGCGAGATGACAGTGCTAAGATGACCCAAGTTAGGTGCTCATGACGAGCTTGTAACAATGTCTTGAATGCTAGATGCAGTGCAAACAACTGCCTTTTCGTCAACTGGACAGCTCAGCCCGTGTTTTTCTGGGTTTCATGCTCACTGAGATAAATACCTTCTCATCATTGATAATACTCAACAAGTTTCGAACAACTATGCCAAGGTCATCAGTTTTCAACCTGTACCGGCTAAACTGCCCATGTTTTAGAACAGAAGCATCATGAGTTCATTCAGTGAATGTCTGTCGATACTTCATAGGGTTACGGACAAGGTGAAAGCGGTAAAAGTTTTTACAAAATGATTCAAACCATACATTTGAAAAAGTTGTATTGTAGTCCTCGAAGCTAATTTGAAAGTCCTTGGTAATTCATGGCAAGTGGTACCAGAAAAAGGTGAGACAACATGTTTCATACAATCTTTTCGAAAGTCACAGCGTGCTTTTTGGAGCAACATTGGAAAAATTATTGCTCCTTATCGGCAATTTTTACTAAAATTGGACCCATGGAAGACTCCATTTGGTTCCTCATGGAGTGAGAGGAAACGTGAATGAATGATTTTAGGCGTGACATTGACGGTTAGTGTTGATGAAGCGGGCCGCTGAAAGTACGCTTTGAAATCTCGAATAGACCCTCATCTTTGCTACTGATTTTCGGACGGCCCCTAACGTGCGCATACACACAAACACACACGCAGACCGGCACATCGCAGCAATGACAAATGGGAAATTTGGCGCCAACAGACGTGTTTGCGGGCTTGACATAACGGTAAAACATTTTTCTCGGCTTGTTTGAAATTTGAGGAACGCATCAAGTTAGAGGTTCTTTTTCAAAAGATTTATGTCCCCAGCGGACACCCTGATCGTGTTGAGACATTTTCTTTTCGATTGAAGGTGCGCGTGTGACTGTTGTCACCTCCTCCTCCTCTTCTTCTTCCTTTTTTGTCAACGTCGTCATCGTCGCCGTCCTGATCAGTATCGTCATTCCAATCACAGTCTTTGTTTTACTGACCAAACTATAATATCCGAACGGTGATGATGGACATGCAGGCAAACGAATGACGAGAACAACGACGACAATAGCAACAGTAACAACATCGAGAACCGAGAGGGCACAGAACAGGGATAGTGTGCACTGCATAACTAACTGCCTAGCGCTTCCATAAACCGAATGTGAAGAAAATTGAACGACAAAGGCATGCCAAAACAACGGCGTGCACATGAAGTTTGTTGCGTTCATTGAGGGACAACAAACGCGAGATAAAAAAGATTCACACTGTTTTATGCATTGCGTAAACTCGGAGGAATGCAACAGACTGTTTGTTAGAGTGCAAAACGATAAATTGCCCGTTCATATCCAGCCCCGGCTTGGTCAAAAACGATCGGCCCTGGTTTGACAGAGCACGAATCCAATGCTCTTCTTGCTGTTCTATCTTCGGGCAGTATTTGGCAAAAATCAAACTGTCGAGGCAGGATGAGATGGGATTGTGGATTACACAGTTTGAATGTCACGAGTTATGGCCGGTTATATCAGCCTAGTAATGTTGTGACACCTTTGTCCTTTCGGACTGTAAAATGTCAAACGGAATAAGTGATCAGTCCAAAGAATTCCGGTACGTTCAGGCTAGCCAAAGCATTCCCCAAAGCCCCCCAATATTCCACATTAATCTTTTTGCAGTCTGACCAAGGTTTTACACGGTTGTTGAGCAAAACCCGTGTAAAACCAATCCTTTTCATTCATTTTTCCAAGTCTAGCTCCCTCCCCCCCCAAAAAAAGTCAGTGTTTATCTAATCGGTAGTTTGTACAAGTGCGTTGTTTAAATTCAATACGGCGCCGTGCCTATATTAGTGCTGTGTTGCTCTATGATATCGGCGTTATTTTCTCAATATTCATGAACATAATTCAAGCTGCGTCATCACACCGAACAACAATATCTCTTGCGTAATTCTCAAAGAATATACTGAGATGAACCTTTTGAGAAAGACATTACGCTCCTATTGTAAGGAAGAATGCACCGAAATGAATGACTGCCTTTCTAGGCGATAAAATTGGGAATTTAAGTAAGGCTACCGGGACCTGAACCGAAAGTAGTACTATCGTCAGCGTCTTGTGGTTCATTGCGCAAGGGACCATGGCCACGTGCAAAATGCATCGGAAATAAGCCACCGCGAGCTGATTGAATGATTGCTGCCAACTGCACAACCGTGATGGAGTTTCTCTTTTCCCTATTGATCTGTCCAATCGGCCTCTTGATTCATGTTTTTTCAATTGTATCATGCTCAAAGTTCTTATGCGTTCCTTGTCATACTCGTTGAAAATAAGTTTGTGTAAACTGGTTAGAGCACAAGGCTATTTGTTTTGACTGGTTATCGGATTCTACTGTAACTTTGTTATGCATTTTCAAGATTTCAATCCTCAGTATAAAGGATTGTGGTATACCCTTAAATCAGAACCGAATCGCATCGAGAACTCCAGTTTCGACAAAATTCTTATGTGTCCTTATTGAATTTCCATTCATCGTTTGGCCTCCCGAGAACGATATTCACACTGCACTTTCTCTCCTCACGTCTGTGAAATTCAATCGGGGAAGTGAAAAACTGAAAACTGGGCACAGTGTCCAAACTTGTAGAGGAACAGTGCATTAAAAACAGGTTTCCCTTCGAAAGCCAAAAAGAGAAAATAACAATCGAATCCAAATTGCTACAAGCTGATGTCCGAATGCATCTCTAGTGCGATGGAAAAATTTCAGATGTACACAAACTTGTGATAAATACAAAGGTCTAGTTTAGGGTCAATCACTGTTGAGTTGACCTCAGAAACTGCTGTTAATCTGATAAAGGGTCATAATTGAGAGGAAATGATAGCGTCAATCAGTAAGGCCAATCCCCATCATTTATATCATTTAATTAATTATTTTATCAGCTATTGTCAAATGCACTAAACTCTTTTCCTAGATCGAAACACAGTTACTTTTGAGAGAATGTTTCACTCGTTGAATACAACCAATGAGGATCTGAATCTAGACCAAACCGATATCAATAGACTCAATAAAGTAGTACAAAATGTGTGAAGTCGTTATACTCAGCTAAAGTCCGATAAAATCTGTGGGTAACACTATACTACTTAATTTAGACTGATTATTTTCAATGAAAATCTTGAAATTTGGCGTATCTTCCCTAATTTCCTTATCCTCTTAGAGAATTCCAAATTCATAAACTAATTCAGAGCATATGACCAGAAAAAAGTCTCTTTGATTAAATCTTGTCAGTTAATTGTTGAACCGAATAATGATCGGGACTGAAACGGGTCCGACAACGACCAGAATTTCGCGCTATAGCAGTTTAAGTGTAAACATCTGAAAACGGATTCCTGTTTGTGTTAACCTTGCAAGGAAGTTAATCAACGGTAAGATGAAGGTACATTAGGAATACAAAACAATATCACTCACTCTCAGTATAAAATTGCGACAATCAATCATATTAAAAAGGACTAGCATTGAATTCGATTTTGTGATGAATAAGCTTTCTGTAAGTTTTATTTGATCACAAATTTCATCTGGTGAGATGTTGTGGATGCGGAAGCAATGACTCATTTTCCTGTTATTTTAAAACAGACTTATAAACCAGACGTATGACTCAGATGTTCCGAAATCTCACTTACCGTGAATTGGATATGTTCCAACGGTATGCCAGACCAGAATGTTGGACTCCGGGCTGGATGACCTTGACGTGACATGCTTCGTGCCTGACACCGCTGGGCTAATAATCTGGGATATTCGTGTCGATCGTACTGTTCGTTCACTGCGTCCTGACAGACACAGTTTTGCCGTTTGTACTGTTCCGATTCGGAACCGGCCAAATCTGAGGAATGCCCGACAGTGTGCGAGTTGGCTTTTTGGGGCACTCCATTTGTGTCCGTTGTTCCACCCGGAGGATTTGGGGTTGAGCCTTCTTTGGACGATTGGGCGTCGTTACCGTTTACCAGAATCCTGCGATGTTCATCGACATCGTTTTCTCCTCCGTGAATCGCACCATCTTCCTCATCATCCACATCTACGTCCTCGATGATCTCATCATCGTCATCATCATCGTCGTCGTCTATCTCGTCCTCGTCCTCTTCGGCGTCCAATTCCACAATGTCCAGTAATCCGGACATGCTGGACGAAAAGACCGTCTCCGAGCTGAAGGTGTATGTGACGTGTTGTTCCGGCGGGGGTGAGTGAGTGAAGAGTAGTGAGTCGTAGGAGCGATGGAAAGAATAAACAAAAACAACTGAAAAATCAGTCCAGGAAACTAGTGTGGTTCATTGTCCATAAAAATTCGTCATAAACGACAAATTTTCACATTTGATCGTAGCAAGTAAAATATATACAATTTGTTTCATTCATTGTTGCCTGACAAACGATGTTTGAAGGTCAATAAGGCAATATATGTAGCACCAAGGTCTTGAATAACTGTCAGTGAAGGAAAGCGGACACAATATGCAGATCGTGTGATATGGAGTGGCAGAGAGCAACCGAACAATTTGTGTTATCTAAAGCCAATTCTATTCTTTAAGTTTGTCTGCTCAAGCCATATTCGACCGCTTTCGTAAGCTTTGATAACTTGAGGGATTCAAGTGGCTATCGAATGTACAGAACACAATAGCGAACAGTGGACCAGGAGAAGAAGCTGCTATTTTTCTGTAATGTTATCAATTATCAAGAGGGACTGTGAAAAGACCAAGATTCACACAACAGATGAACTCGTGGTTCACTTCGATTGTTCATCTATGGACTGTACACGTTAAACACCAGACATATCGTCTACTTAAGCCAATCCGAATTCTCTCAAAGCAGGAGAACCGTCAAACGCCTAACGCAATTTCCTACCGATGAGTAGTGTTGCATCCCTCGGTTCTATTGTGGCACTGCAGTAAGGTTTACAGGATCGTATTCGCTTTGGAGCCGATAAGTAAACACTTAAGGATGAAGAACCGGAACGTTTTCGAGGGGAATGTACTTCTCAGAGTCCCTTCTTTAAAGGAACATTTTACTATTTTGACAATGGGAGGCTGAAATGTAAATGGGGACACTTTTAAAATCAAAAAGAACTGACTATCTTGATTATATGAAGCTCCTGAAACAAAACGACCACAATAATTGATTTTTAGCTCTTAGGATTTCGAGTGTTTATACTTTTAGCAGGAGATGCCAAAGTCTCTACTCGGACACTCGGTTATGGATTGTGTGATTGGGTACCTCAACCAGACCAATTGAAGAGAGTAGCGACAGTCGGAACAGGTTCATCTTGTATACGGAGTTGGATCGAGGTGACATATACGGTGCTATACCATATCATGAACCATTAAGATGCTAACTGTACTGCAAACAAATTGTCCGTCGCAACCCGAACAGACGTGTGAGCAACAATCATATCAGTGGATTTGTTCAATATTTGGTTTTCTTGAATGATCGCCCGTGACTGGGTTTAACAATACAGATTTTTTGATGAATTGGTTGTGTATATCGCCTATCATTCAGAAAAGAGCACGTTGGACTTGAACTAAGCCGTACTGGTAAACAAAACGACAAATGATCTTTCTGTTTGATGTATCCCACTCTGTCACTGTCTGGCCGTTCCTTGTTTTGCGTCGGACTTTTAATCCCGGAGGCTGAGCACATGCGAACAAATTACTCATAGAGTACACTAAACATAATCTACTCAATCACTACAAATGAGTTAATTTATTTTGTTGTCGGTAGGCTGAAATTGTAATTATCAATTCTGTAAGCGTAGATGCTACATTTCAGTCAACTGTTCTCTCAGTTGAGAAAAATAATTCGATCCCAAAATCTTTCAAGAAGGTTTTCGAAAACCTGTTCTATCTTAACCAGAATACGTGCTGAACGGGGTGCCGCAGAGTTACGACATATTTTTATGCGCGAGGGAACATTACGGTATTGAGATCTATAGTAGAGGGGAAAAAATCTCTGTGCTGTGGATAAGTGGGATGCATGGGAATCGCATGTGGGCATACTTGTCACGTGCATTCAAATGATATTCACACCGAGTAGTTATTGATTCTTTCGGCGGGATTGAAGAGACCCGCTTAAGCGGGCAAAGCACATGGGTACACGAATTCGGAGATATTTGGCTAGTGAATTCGAAACTGACAGAGCTTATGAATAGAAAAAGAAAGTATTCGAAGTTTTTGACTACATACTGAATGTGAGAGTTTCAATGAAGATTATCATCGAGACATAACGCCGGGTATTTGATATGCCTTAAACGGGATACCAGTTCAAATGAGTGCAAATGTGATAAGAAAAAAATTTCGTTAAAGGGAAACATGCTAAACGTTTCTTGATACTCACAGGAGAAGATAGAGATTACGCTGACAGGTTAAAAGATTTTAGTCGCGGTGTGGAAAGTGGGGTAACAAGATAGGATGCCATATAAAATGAAATTATTGATGCTTATATAAAAATAAATCATGGTGCACCTATTATGGTTAGCACAAAATCAGGGAGTGAATAGTGCCATGGAACTGCTGAACCTGAGTCCATGCGTATGCTGATTGCTATTGAGGAAGACGTCGCCACTGGA
>UZAN01039528.1:93378-107688 GCA_900618425.1 Echinostoma caproni
CGTATGGGAAGTTTGGAGTGCCTGTTGTTTAGTCCAAGCTGTGTGGGTGGTGGTGGTGATTCTTGTCGGGAAAGATTGAAAGACCCTCATGGACGCCGTTACGTGCGGTGCACACATCAGAGTTCGAGGCTGACCTAGACCAGGTGTAGCCCATTCAATCAGCCACCCAGGTACCCAGTGCAGGAAGTATTAAGCCTTGTCTGACCTCCCTCAATCTTAGAATGTAAACGCGTCCGGATTGTATGTGTGTGTGTGTGTGTGCACTCGTCTTGCCTCCTATATAAGGTGAATAGATAACACCTGCAATGTTGTTTCCCTATACTCTCAGGTTATATGGCCACCCGATGAATGTGAATGGTGATTTCTTCCCCACGTCCCGCTGTAGCCATTCGCCCATATTTACGAAGCTCAGTCGGCTCCTCCCATCCTCAATCGGTAATCAAGTGAATGAATGGATACTTTCGTGACTAAACGATCGCCGAACTGAGGATTTGTGCAGTTTACGAAGCCTTATATGAGTGTTCAAATGAATTTACCCAGTCTATCTGCAAACTGATGAATAGAATCTGTTTCCAGGTCGAGAAACCGGTGTTTGCGTGACGGATATATGAGTAAGATCAAATGTTCTTGGGTCATTAGGTCATCTGCTGCCGGTTTGTACATCGTTCATCAAGAGACTGAACTGACCCGACCGTATTGCGGCCGTGTGGGGTCTTTAGAAAGGTGCCTACCATTAGGTTATCAACAGGATAGATCAGCTGATATACAACCCACACGAATGTGCTTGTGGGGAAACACATCGGCCAGGATAAGGACAGAATAGTGCGTTTCCACTCCCACCCGCCCGCCTGTCGCTCTCTCTTTCTCTTAATCACATACGTATTCTTCGTCCAAAAGTGTTGAGGCTAGTTTCGGAACTTCACTGGTTATCTGGTTTGGACTGATCATGGACTCCATATACACGTGCACAATGCATTCCCTTCAAAATACAGAAACGGCTACATAGTTTTACAAAGTAAATTAACTAGACAATCTCTCGTAGTGAGACCACCTTTCTTCTCATTGAGTAATAAAATCAGAATGTTTTCTCTAATCATCCAGCTTGTTCGAATGATTGATTGATGGACTGCAATCATTCCAATGAATCAATTGTGATACAAGTCCTAATCAATTTCTCCCCCCCCCCAGCCCCAAATAGATCAAATCTGTCGTGTCCTAACACCATGGAGAAGATTGACATGATGTTTACTTTCCCCACCAACCCGTAGATCACTGATACTCTTATCTCTATGGTTCATTCATAGGAATCAAACTTGAGTCGAAAGTGTTCACACCTTGGAGATACCAATCTAATTTCACGTGACACTTTTAGATTGACCCCGAAACCAAATCACACGGAAACGAATTACCAGTTGTGAAACCCGACCGAGGCAAACTGATCCGTCAATAAGAGTCCAACATTCCAATTACAAAAACCATATAGACCGATTGAACAGCAAGTGTATTCACGATCGAGTTCAGTCAGCGAGTGCGGCGTGAAGTATTGCTATAGTCACAATTCAGGGAGTAACCTGTACCCTTCGTGTGACCAATTTGTCCGCCAACCATTTGGGTTTGAGTAGGACACGTGGAGAAATGGAACATATATGTGGGTCAGATTGACAAGGTCGATCAATGTGAACAATTACAGGTCTTAGATACTAAGGCATGACAACCCTTACATTGCGTTGACTCAAGGTTGTTTGAAGACACACAAACAGACATGAGGGTGATGGGCGGATGAATCATGCTCCAAGGATCGCATGCATTCTATGCGTGCCTCAAGTTGTGAAAGGTGAAAGGTTCTCGAGGTAAAGAAAAGTTCTTTACTGGGAGGTTAATCACAAAATAGCTGTATGTTTACCCATATAAAATCGAAGGGGGTGAGACTGTCTGTTTAACTTTGGGTCTCTCAGTCACTGGAACCAGAGACTGCTGGAGGAGTTCCCGTATGAACGGACACAAGTCATCAGAGTGATCCAGTTTCTGTGGCTTGTGGTACCTGTTCACTCTCTTAATGATACATGTACACATACTCGTGGTTCGACCACGAGGGAGAACCTTTGAATTGATTGATTTTGTTTACTGTTTTTAAAATTAACCCCTAAATTTTCTCTAAAACTCCATTTGATGTGAATGTGAACACAACTGAGATCGGTAGTAATGGTTAGCACAATGTGAGTTACTTTCGGGCAATATCGATGCAGTCAAAAAGATAGAATTCGATGTCAATTCTTCAGTCGACGCTTGAATTGGTACAGGATTTGAAACGAATAACACAACAATTCAGTCATTGATCGACCGTATCACGTGTCAAGATGTGTCATTATGGTTTCCACATGAGCAGTGACTGAATTGTCCTACATAACATCCGAATTCCCTAGATTGAACAGACGGTTATGCGCTTCAGCTAAAATAAGAGCTGTGCATCTACGCGAAGTGCGACCAAGCAACAAACATCTTAGGTAGTTGGGTATCTGTTGTAGAATTGGAATGAATGATCTGTGCTCAGTGCCGCTGAGATCGGTCAATCAATCATCATCCGAAGTTGAATATGCAATATTCGAATTACTTGAAAATTGAACACGGAGCAAATGATCCACAAAGGACTATCGTTGGCATTGATATAGTTAAGTATTTACAATGATCGCATTTGATAAGAACAAGGATCAGCACAAAATTTGATTTATGTAGTGATGACAAATGCCATAAAAATGGTGCGAAGAGTTTAAAAAGTGCATTTGTGCTTTTTCCTTGGCAATAAATCAACAGGAAGCGTAGAAATGGAAAACTCCTGTTATCGACTACATGTGATTAATTTCTACTCGATATTTCTCTTTCTTCTCTTCAGGTAAAATAACTTAATAAATATGTGAAACGACGAATTCATCATATTGTCTATTTAAACCCTCTACTACTGTCGTGCAACGGGCAATCATGTTCCAAATGTCTTCAACCCAATCATAGCCCTGGAAGCGGGTACGGAGAAAAGGGAGATGTGAAGATCACAAAGATGGGATGGGCTTTATCGTGTAATGCTAAAATGAGAAGTGGTCTGATCTTTTGACCGGTGGTCGAGTGAGTATTAAGCTAACGTTCTACCCGCGAGGTCCCGGGTTCGATCCCCGGCTGAGTCGATGGATTCGCACGGCCAATGAGACCCAGCCAGGTAGAAACAGCTGTCCAGTGACTTCTGGCTTTACAGCTTCCGATTCACTTACACGTAGAATACATCGGAGAAAGAAATGCTTTCTTCACTATGTGTTCATGCTTGAGCTAATCACAGAAACATGTGACCTCTTGTTAAGAACAGCCAGTGAGGGAATTTGACATTACCTTACTTTAAGGTGAGCCTGTTCTCCTCAGATCCTACACGACTGGAGTTTCAGGGTTCTGTCGCTCGATAACTAATACAATTGAATCGACAAAACACAAGTAAGGTACCAAAGGGATAAGTGAGCTATTGAATCAAGGCTTAATGTGGAGATCAATGCTATGAACTAGCATTGCATTCATTATAAAAGAAACCATTCAAAAATTAGGCAAAGTTCCGAGAAAAGCGTTGTTCACACTTGCCCTATAAATTGTCAATTTTCGTATCATTTTTCTTTTTCTCTCTCATTCAAACAGTTTTGTATTTGTATTTAGCACACGTTTTTTTTGAGCAAATATGCTTACGCTTTTAAGATGAAATGTAAATTGTAAAAAAAGTGGTGTATCAATTGTTGTTGATGCAAAAGAAGAACGGTACAGCAGCTCGGCCGGTTCTGCTGTACGGGACAGAGACTTGGGCATTACGAAAATAATGTGAAGAATAATTCCGATAGATTCGTTGGGAAAACAAAGATGTGGCGAACAAGCTAGCTTTTCGTGCTTTATTTAAGGCCCAATTATATAGCACACTAGATAGCTCATGGAAATAACAAGAGAAGACAGTCAAATCAGGATTTTAGCAGGTGTAGAATGGGATTTCAGAGGCGAGGAGGGAGATGTTCCAACACTGATCGCATAATGAAAGATAATCCCTTGCGAAGTGTGAATATTCGACTGAAATGTTAGGTGAAGGCACTCCAATCAAATAGCCACGGGAAGGAAAGGGATGTAGTGAACTGTTTGTGTGCACATAGTGGGACTGGAAGGGGGGTAGTATACTCTAATCACTATCGCCTCTGCTGCACATAGAAATCGGGCTGTAACCTCCTTAGCGTTGAAAGCAAGCTTGTTGGCCACATTTTTGTTTTTCTAAAGATGCAAATAGACTGTCGGTGTTCGAACGCCGCTGTCTACATTAAGTTACACAATTCTGGTGGGGTAACCAAGAAAGCAATGAAGAGATTAGACGCAGAGTTTTGCACAATCGTGGCCGATCGCTGAAGTGTATGGTCTACTTCACTGAATGGATCACTCTAATTGGAGTATGCTTCACGAATATCACCAGGTAGATCACCACGACGCACAATAATTGCTGAAGCAAGTAATGAGTGAAAGAGGTAAAGGTTGGTCAAACTAAAACCTGATCCAGGAGATACGCACACATAGGTCACATTGGTCTTCCAGGATGGGAACTTCGGGGTCAATGCAATCAATGGGAAGAGACTGAGAAATATGACTGAGTGGCCCAAATAGCGTGACTCGTGTATCTACTCATTATCATTTCAGCTTCGGTCTTCACGAATTCTCCATTTTTACCTAAACACTGTTCTGAACATTTCAATATGACCAACTCACGGGACCAAAAGACAGGAACCAAGACGGTGGAAACAAAAGTGTACGACTTTTGATTGTTCGAACTGGAATCAGTCCCGCACCAGAACTCGAGCCGGAGCCAATTTTAAGTCTCGTTGTTTGTTGAAATGCATGCAAGATACGGAATGGAGATACTTCCTATTTAGGTCTACATGTGACAGATTATTTCGGAATTCAAAGTGTGTAGAATAATCAGAACGTAATACTGAACAGCTCCTCACGCGAAGGAGATCACTAAACATTTTATGATTGAACGCCGACCACGAGGATATATGCTGACTGCTAAAAAAAACGGTTAAAAAATAATGCTTTACAAGGTTCGGCATCTTGAGGATTTCAGTAACCATAGTTAGTTCTTAGTTCTACCGCATAAGCAGGATAATGCTTAGCGGCAAAGACGTCAAATAAGTGAAAATGACATCGTCAATTTTCGCAACAGAGTTATGGGATGTGCAATGTGTGTGTGTAGAAGAGACTAATTGACATGAGAGTTTTTACTTTCATGTCTGAATGATACTTCTGTTTATTGGTGTGGTGTCCCACAAGTGACTGGTACGTTTGTCATCCTTGCTTGTGGCTAGATTGATTGATTGATTTGTTGACTTTTTGAATGCCGGTTCGGCAGTTTATGGATGTCATGTGAGCCTGCGATGGTCTACCTGCCTTCCTTCTTGCGTGTTTCCCATTTATGTTTGCTAACCGGTCTATGGACCAGCTGCATGTGTGCATTCTACAATGAACTTATTCCTTGATTCACTACACGCTTTTCTACCTACTTAACCTGGGGCAGAACAAAAGGTTCGTCAGTCATTTCCGTCCCCCCCCGCCGTGTAACACGATCATTCGATAAAACAACCAGTAATGTACCTACCGAATTAGTGATTAGCGAGCTGAATCAAAACTGAAACCCACTGAAGAATGAAAAACTGGACAGATTCGAATGAGTTCTTGCCGGAAGTTGATAATCAAGTAAAACAGATTGGCAACAACATCCACATCATCTGTGAACAAACTGGGGAACATCCAGAAGCAGATGCAGTCAACTTGTGATATGCTTCTCAGCCGGGCTGCTTGTCCTTTGGAGGTTGAGATATCGACTGTAATGCAATCAGAGGTCAGCGGTCTGGTGGGAAACGAATGGAACTTTCATTGAAATTATGTGTGGCTTCTATATTTTTCATTTGAGCTAACCATAAGTCAGACACCACCTTCTCAAAACATCTTCCATTCTTTAAGTTAATCATGGATTAAAAATCTAGAAGAAAAAAGTTTCTTCCTTGTTTGTGTTCATCAGTACTGTATATCGAACGTGCATTTTGAATAGCGAGTTTGTCGGACCGATGGCGTCCGTTTTACCATAGTGCCAACCAGCTCACACCGAGGCTGACCAGAATTGCCAATTCATTTTTGCTTAGGTATCATCAACAATGACAATTAATCAGTTCATTTTGACCCAATAGCAACAAAAGAAGAAACAGTATATTTTCTGTCAACTTCGATTGAAATCCTCCCACCAAGATTTATGGAAGTTTTGTCCTTATCACCTTAATTAAACCTATGGGATCTTACTTTTAATTTGCATTTAACTCACAGCTACTTGTGAGTAGTGGCATGGGGTGAATATTAGTGATCTGAACTGAGCTCCAAAATTCATCTTCGGGATTTCTTGTTGAGTATTGCGAACGGTGTACGTCAATCGAGGTGATATAATAATTCAGACTGAGAACAAGTGTTTTTGGATAAACCCTGATTTCTATCAGTTTATTGTCAAGCGCAATCTTCTATGCTGCTCTCTTCCCAAAGTGAGGAATTTTTGTTCTGCAGGTGTTCTAGAGACAAATGTATACCTCTTTGGAATGAACTCATCGAATCTGTGTGCGTCTTATATGCAATATTTTCAAAATTTGAAGACATTCCTTGATTTTCGGTTGCATTTTCACTCAAGATACATACTGACTCCGCATCTGCAGTGCATCTCACGGGACTGACCGTAGAACCAATACAATAAGGATAAGCTTTCACTCACTCACTCACTCACTCACTCACTCACTCACTCACTCACTCACTCACTCACTCACTTTGTTCATCTGTCCAGAATCGGAGAGGCGGTCATTCGGGCCAACAAAACATTCAGTTAGCCAGACAGCCTGATAGCCGGTTAAAGATTATAGCTTGGTTAGTCAAGCCAGCTACAATGATTTATGATTGTCTTCTGCACACACTAAAACCTAACGACATGCATACGCACATATCAAATCGGGGTTTGTTTAGAACCTATCTCAGATGGCATTTTACTCCACAGGCATACACAGACACATTAGAATACGTACAACCTCTCCCTGATCCAAGGCGTTCCGCAAAAACTGGACTGTACAGGTTCAGTTGGATTGTGTCGGTAAAATGACCGTTCGGTAACTAACTCGCCTGCCCAACTGGGTCCATCCAAAGCCAAACTGAATGTGTGCGGATCAGTCCAAAAAAGCACCGCATTCTTTTTGGGGTGGGCGTTAGTATATCCTTTGATTCCGGTCAATGTACGGTGGAACTACGCATGGTCCGTAGGTTGCGTATACATATGTAAGCTTATGCATGCCTGTTTAGTAGTAGATTTGGGCTGAAGAGCCTATTATAGAGCTAATGAAGGTCAACACGCGATTCAGTATCCCGGAAAGGAGGTTAGAAAAGAATGGGGCGAATATTGATTGTTGTCCAACAGGAACGAGCAAATGTGGCCGATTGAGTCTGGCTCAGATTGTGGTCAGTTTGACAGTTCTTAATCTCAGACTCAACGGTTTCTGTTGGTCAGCTCTGACAGTGCTCAGAATATTTGACAAGCGAAGTGGCAATCGGATAGGGGAAGGGGCGAAACAAAACATATCTGGAAAATATGTTCCGAATTGAAAGTATTGTTTCCTAGTTACACATTACAATTGACTCAACTTCCAATCTTTTCCAATAGCTCTTGCCTCAGGCAGAATTTTCCGATAATCGTTTTGGTGGGAGTCAAAAAGTGGAGGTATGCATAGAGGTATGCATGCAGCTGTCACTAGAAGCCCCTTATCATTGAATTGCCTATCTTTACCATCACGTCCTTAAAGAGGAACTAACTCATCACGATCGAAATCAATTCGTTGAACTTATTTGTTACAGAATGGTTCATCCCGATTCCATAAATACACATATTAAAATCAATATTACAACAATCGCACCCTCCCTGCGCAATTTCCGTTGTCCTGGTTTCAGATGAACCAGATTTTATGGAGAGCTTGAATCCAGGAATCAATGCTATCACGTATTAGATATCACAATTTGGACCACAACCAATAGGCAACCTTATATTGTTTCGCGTGTTGGATCACGTGATCTTGCTAATCAGGTCAATAGAAAATGCACACATTGCTTGTAAAACGAATAAGCGAAGGTATTGCCAAATGCTTTTCTGCTCACGGCTACTGCCTGCGCAAGGATAATGAAGAATAAATTATTTTATATTCTGTTCTTCACAATTGCCGTTTATTGAAAACATTCACTGAATGATTCTCAATGAAACCAAATCATAACCCCAGCTCACCCTTTAGAGACAAAAATCTATCTCAATTCACGATAAGAGAATATTAGTCTCTGAACTCGCGGGTTCGTCTGCGCACTACTTACAAGTTGATCAGGTTCAAGTGGATGATTTTCTTGAAGCATTCACAAACAGAGCTTTCGGTTACCTGCGGTTCGCTAGAGACCAGGTCAGTTGACGACGACTGCAGTGCGTTGGGGTCGGTGTCTAGTCTAACGGAACGTACATCCTTGGGAAGCATGCTGTTTACCCAATGGTGCCTAATACGTTCTATCTTACACAATCAATCAAGCAATAAATCCTGAAACCAGTTCTATTCCCTCTAGAGAGATTAAAAATAAGGTTTTTTCAAGTTCTATGGGATGAGTTATGGGACATTAACCCATCAAACTGCCTGTGTGGTCCCGCATACTATCATTCTGCTATCTGATGCAAGGATAGGTAGGCACCTTCATCAAGAAAAATCACTGAGTGGGAATCCCAATGCAGATCTGTTTCATTAACCAGAATGAATCCTCGATCATCCTCGAGTTAACTGGAAAATGTTGAGGAAAGTCAATAAACGAAACCTGAGGAAGTTATCGAGAGCCCATTGGTAGCTCTCAGTTATCACCTAAAAGGACTTCTTAAATTCAAGTCAAGTCAAAAATCGCTTTGTTCATCCAAATGGATGGATTCTCAGCTTCTCGCACTCCAGGAATATTTATCGTCGCATACAGCCACAAAAAAGTAAAAAAAACAGTATCGTAAATTCAAAGGAATGTGAAGTAAAAGTTTGAAAATTAATATCAGCTGCGTAGGAAATTCCAGAAGTTTTCTCTAACTGATGCCTTTTGAGCCAGAAATCTCAAAAGGCAATGCCAGGGGATGACGGACGAACGACAGGTAATGGTATGGGCATACATCAGTTTATAACGACATTTAGTTACGGAAGTGGATATGCATTGTTTAAGTTTTGTGTGTAATGGGTGAGTGGTACATGATAGAATATTATTGCAGAAGTTATCGCAAGAGGTAAAATGTTTATCGGCGCTAAAGTTCAGCAAGTACAAATAAGAAATATCGCTTGTGCAAGACCGGCGTACAAAGAACGCAAGCGGGAAATAAAGAAACACAACCGTCGAAATTTTAAAAAAGTAGAATTTAAATCTGTGTGGTTCCAGGTGAGATCTTGGCAAATAGTGACACTGAATTTGCATAAAACAGTTTGAGACGTATGAATAATGGTTTATCAAGGTGTATTTGCCAGGTAGAGTCAACCTGCCACTCACTACTGAAAATACTCTAAATTAGTGATTACAGTTGCTGCATCCTAGTTAGTGATCAATAGCACTGTCTGTCCATCGTTTTTGTTACAGGAGTAGTGCATTTTAGATTTCCATTATCGTCATGTGGAATTCGATTTATCGGCAATGGAGCTATAAAAACATCCGGATTTGTGGCAGTAATATTTGTCGTACCTCATCTACCATTTTACGTATCTACAATTGGGAGGGGGAACGCTGGATAAGATGGACCGGAAAGGTCTCCTGGTTTCACCAGAGCGGAAGACCGATGAAAAGTCATATAAAACGCACACACAGAGGTGATGATTTGAACGAATTTGCCAAACACCTCTGTATTATGATCAAAACAGGTTGCGCAATTCCAACCACGGACCGGGAAATAACACCGAAACCTGAATCTTACATGACGAAGTTGAACGACAAGTGTGCAAAACATTTGTGTGATACTCTCGATGAGAACCCTACAACCACATTGGAGCAGTTAAAAGGAGAAGATGGAAAGGGACTGAACAGGGATATTGATCAGCAAAACTGTGATTGTTCGATTGTTGGATGGACACTACTATTCGACTAAGAAGCTCATCATTCAGCCTGTGGAAGGAAAATAGGAATCTGTAAAAATTAAAAAAAGCGAGCGAAATATGCCGATTGGTTGAGTGATCGGGTAACGCTACACTGAGGCTGTATAATGACGAGACCAACTACAAAATATGGTGCTGTTGTTGTAGCTGTGTGGACGATCTATGATGAATTTTAAAGCAGTCCGAAGCCTCCGATCCAGCAAAGGATCGAACTTGAACACAATAGTATGGTAATCTGTTGCCGGTATCTTGAAATGTGAATGTCCTACAAAAATGTCTTGGAATGTCTAAAATTGGTTCCTATCACACTGCTCCGCGTTAGACGCTACTGAGCAACCGGATGTTCCAATTGCAATAATCTTTAACAGTTCACCCATTCGTCGGAGGGCTTTGAATGCATAATTACATACCAACCACCAAATTCGATTTATCCTGATATACAGTCCCTGTTTTAACCTGTTGGAAGATGCCTTCAGTAAATTCAATTCGGGAAAGCGTTTTTAATTCCTTATTTCGCTTATCATTTAGCACATTAAAAGCTGGTTCAGTAAGATACTAAAGCCAAACAAAATGTGTCAAATGGTTTGACTATATCTCCAATCGATATGTGTATAGCAGCATTTGATACCATTATCACGGTCGATTGTGCAGCATACTACACATACTACTCCTTCACATTTCTTAAACAAGCTTCCCGAAACCTGTGGCCTCAATATGTTTCGATACTTTTGAATCTGACTTGCGTACAGCGACATGTCTAAAGTTTGTGCGTCGAGGTTAAAAGACTACTGGTCCAGGCTAAAGGAATGTTGATCAAGACTAAAGGATTATGGGTCGATGCTGAAGGATTGTTGGTTTTGGCTAATGCTTGATGGGAAAATGAGAAGCTTTTCTGCTCACACTTCATTGGCTCTCTAGACCAAGAAATTCAGCGTATGATCAAACTTCTATTCTTATTCATCCCAATTTATCGATTAAGCTGTAACTTCCAGTACTGTTGCGAATTCTGTGCAGCAGTTCTCCATCGCTGTTGAGGAACCGGTCGTGTTGTACTCTATAAGGGATTCCGGTCTACACACCTGGCATGTCCCTGCTGATATTCTCATTCCATGCGGTTGCCATCATCACATCGGTATGTGAGCAGTGCTCAATGGTGTCGTGAATTTCAACTGTTCGTACACTCAAAGTTCCGTGGAATGCGGAGTCACTTGGAGAAGTTTAGAACATGTTTTTCGCGACATTATTGCACGATATTGATGCAGTTACCCAAAAACAATAGTCGAGTTGTTTTGTGAACCACCCTGATTAAGTTTACTGAACCACTCCAGACAACACTTTGCCAATACAAGCTATTTGTATTTATGTAAATACAAAATTCGATGATTGTTAATTATGTAATCAGAGGCGTTAAACGGGAATATGGTAAACGGCTGCACTGAGATCCATATACATGTGTGTGTATGTATGTATGTATGTATGTATGTATGTATGTATGTATGTATGTAGGTAAGTAATAAATCAGAATGCTAAAAAATGCAGGATTAGAAGGTCAGGTATGCGTAGTAATGTCTGCTGTACATCACTATAGTCATAATAAAAACTGGTTGTGCTTTCGATGGACACCTAACTTGATGTCAGTCGCTTTAGCTTAATCAAACGACCCACGTCAAACATTTTAAGTTGCCCTTCGAGGTGAAAACCACTCGCGCAAGTACAGCTCATGCTCATGGGATAAAAACTACCAGTTCAATGCAATTTGTCTCCTATGGACTACCAGCTTCATGGTTCCAGTGATTAATGTCACTGATTCCAATAATGTTGGTCCACGTTCGCGTGTGGCACACGATGAAAACGGTCACATAAGTCACATACATAATTCGGCCAAGTATCCATCATATTGGAGTAATAAACATTTACCTGGTCCCAACAACGGTGAGGTTGTAGACATGGTAAGATCGTTCGGGTAAGCTACTGAATAGTCAATTAGCGAGTAGCAGGCGTCATTTCAAGGTTCATTGCAGATTAGTATAACCAGCAGCACAGGTTCAGCTATTGATAAACAGCTCGCATCATCCTGGTTGTTCGTATCAACAATACTGAAAAATTCTTTTCAGTTTATCATCACACGTTTTACAATTGGTCGTAGTTTCTTAGAAGATAGATGAAGATGGGAGCAGCAGGTTAGGTAGGAACACAGGTCGTTTATCTATGAACATAAGGAGACAGTACTGTGGTAAGGTCGAACAATCTTGGTCAAGAACCAGGGGACTGATAAGGGAATTGTCCCTCCCCCCCACACACATTGTTATCATTTATCTGCCTTAACTGATTGACTCTATCTTATCAACTTCTGATTATTTTCTTACGTGAATGTGATCTTAGCGCCTTCAAAGATACAAGCATCAGAAAAATATGTCTTCCTACCATTTATGGGCTATTTTCGTGAATAGACGGTATTGTGTCCTAGTGATTGGGAGTCATCGAAACGGGCTAGTTCTAATTTCTTGTTGCATTTACCAATTAGGGAATTCACTGTGTAATATATTCGCAGGGGTGATCGTGTGTGACTCATGGTGTCTATTCAGATATTTGTTTGTCACATTATATCTAATCAGTATTTGGGAAAATCAAAGCAGTGCATTACTTACAGAAGGATGAAAAATGTGAGACAATTTATTTTGTCTTTTAATCACGTTTTGTCAGATGCGAGTATGTCTAACACGCGGAAGCCCAGAAAGTGTTTTGTTGCGGTTGTTCAAAACCGCCCGATCACCCCGGTTGCCAAACAACAATATTATGGACTGAAATCATTAGAATGGTCGTTCTGGTAAACAGGATTGAGCCACAATCACCCCAGAGTCTGGAATTAGAAGAACAGCTTGAATTCCTGCGAGCACAAAACTTAGGAACACAGGCAGAATGAAAGACACGAGCTAGACCTTAACAGTTGATCGAAGTTGAGAGCTCGGGGACAGAGAAGTAATCTTAGAGCAACCTTTTTGTCGTGAGTAAATGAAATGGCGTCCTATCTAATCTTGAGGATCTCTTTGTTTCAAGAATACCGTACGAATGTGTTCAGTCATTACAATAGTTTCCTGGCTGATTTTGTTTGTGAATTTGTTAGAGCGCATTCGTCACAAGCACTGATAATGTCACCCCGGCTGGTGATGAAACGTTTACAAACAAATTGTCAACCCCAGTGAACAGGTGAAACGGAATTCTGTTCACTCGAGCTAGGAGGACTGATTTTCAACATTTTGTCAAAAAGTAATTTTCAGTTCACCTGGGGAACTGGATGCATGACCGAGGCTACACGAGTGTTGTCATACTGGAGTTGCTGATTTAATCATTTCAAACAATCTATTCTACAGAAAACAAGTGATCGGGAAATTAGCTAAATGAATATAACAACGATCTTCTCCCGTGGAAGCTCGAAGAAATAGAATACAGAAAAAGAACTATCTTATTCTGCATGGCTGGTCATTGTAACATGCACAACTTCATGGGATGAAGTGCCATCGGTGAAATCATCATCGCCCGATATTAAACCAGAATACTTCTCACAAGACTTTTTTATTTTGCGGTACATTTGAACTTGGAATTTGAGATCAAAATGTACAGGGTGTTCATGATAGCTAAGTTACGTGAATCCCGAATAATGTGAGCCAGCCACTCTGACTACTTTTGTTCTAACTGCGTGTATACGTTTGTTTGTGCACGATAGGCGCAATTTCGAATTTGTCTCCTAAATGACCGCACGTTTCTGCTCCAAATCGAACACAAATCGACTTTTGGGAAAGATAAGAAAGATGCTGCCTTGTTGGGAATCCGTGACAACTAGCATTTATGTGAATGCTATCCGCGAACTGATTGGTTGACTTGTTGAATGAATCCTCAGGTTACCTTGGTGACATGAATGTCATCAAGGTAATCAGCAGACGGAATGAATCATTTTGATGTCCGGATCCCGACAGTTGTGAGCTCCGTACCTGTTCGAATCAGGTCGTTGAGACTGACCGGGATCTGTTCGGCTGATACATGAAATGATACAATCAGGATGGATTTTGGACCAAGAATATTATTCATTTTT
>UZAN01039528.1:120673-141506 GCA_900618425.1 Echinostoma caproni
TGTGGCATCAAAGAACTATGGACCTAGCAGCATCATGTAACTGTTTTGTGTTTCCATTATAACGAGAGGGCTTATGTGTCCAGCAAACGTGATTTCTTTAGTTAATCTTTCCACGTGAAAGCACAAAACAGCCTCTTCAGACCAAATTACATTCTCAGACAAAGATGGCTTCTTTCCGAGCCATTTGGTTCTCCTCTTAGTCGATCCGGTTTGAACAAAACGCTCACAGTTGAAGCGGTCGGTTTTCTCTTTGGCGGATTGAGCTGTGTGATTTCTTTGCATCCCTCCCGTGAACTCACACCCCTGACGCGTTGACCCTAGCCAAATAAGCGCTTATTCATCGTCCGTTAAGTCCATCTTGTAATGACTGACAATTGTGAACTGTTAATCAGCAGCAACAGACAGTGGAACACAAGGCGATCGGCTTTCGACCCACCACAAGCACAAACGACTCAGGAAGGCATGTGGATGGGCTTGTGCGGTGTGATCGATCACCCATTGCCGTTTGACACAATTTCGTTGAGTTCAAGGGCAGATGAACCGCAGCTGAAAACTCTGCTCAGCAGTGTGTTTCCCTCTTAGTGCATCACCTGGTATACTTATATTTCATAATAAGTAGTATATGGATGACTCGACAAACTTTTCCTGGAAGCACACGACCGGTTTCGTGATTCTTGTCCCTCATCAGACATACATATTTGGTGAATGTTGGCACTTCATTCATATACTTTTACCCCGGAGGTGTATATTTGTTGTGATAACCTCACTACAGCACCGGGTAATTTTTGATCAACAGCTTTTTAGAGCCGGTCCAGTGAAGAATCAATACAATGGTTCGATGTTATGCAGGTGGGTTAGATGCTTCTAACCGCCAAAAGCGTGACTTGAGCATATAATATACATATATATATAATATTTCATAAAAGTGGCATATACATGCGACTCGATCGGTTGTGTGTTGTTCCAGAGAAATTTTGTCGAATCATTCATATATCAATTAGCATGAAAAGATAGATTATGATAGCTGGATAGATACATGGATGGATCGAGACGGAGAGAGTCCTGACCCAACCAAGCCGATAAGCAATCATCAGATAACTTCTGGCATTCAAAATACTTAGCGGCCAGTCCATTGATTGTGTATACCTATCATAGGTCAATCGTGATATCTGTGATCGGTTACCCGTCCGGAAACCGCCCGGTTAGCGGAGTTCGACAAATCGGCTGAATTGGCTTATTGTTGTGCTGACTGCGGTTTGGGGGAACAACATATGTGAGGTGAATTGGATGTAGCAAACGCATGGTTAATTCATTTTGCATTGTTTTCTGGGCAATATTCGGGATGGTATCCTCCGGATAATACTTGACACTATCGTTTGGCCTGAATGTTGTTCCTTTTTTTGCCGAGGCAGGCGTCAAGACCTGTGTTGCTGTACACATGAAATCCATGGCATTTGCCATACTTGGTTGGTTTGTGTGCTATGATCGTGCCCGAATTCAAGCACGCTCCCTTCCCCCCCCCAAACAAACACATACACACATGCGTGTGGATGCACGCTCGCACAGGGCATTGATAAATCAAAATCATCACTAGGTGGAAATTGTTAATCATTGTGCGAGTATTATCTGTGTCCCGGTTAATTTTGCGCAGCCCCCTTTTGACTCAATCAACCACAGTGCCCTGTTCAGGAAGCACGGTTGTCACCGTCATATTCCGAGCTAATTCGCATTTGACCCCAATCGTTTCGAGATGATTGCCCTCAAAACTTATGCTAATCCGTTTTATCTGCATAGAAGACCAATTGGCGGCTGGCAATTAGCATATCTGCAAACCTATTTGTATCGGAGTGTGTAGGTCGGTTCGGATTGACATAGTGATATATCCACCAGAAGCGGGAATTCAATTGTATGTGTGAATGGACAAAAGTAGTCGTTAGGACACATTGTTGTGTAGTTATCAAGGTATATATCGTCAGCTGTACGAGTTAGTCAGTGTGGCGGTACCCCCGGAGTTGACATACATCAAGAGATAATTATTCAGGAAAGTTCCGGATCTGTACATGAGACGCAGGAAACACTTTAAATTTATTTTGCACATGCTCAATACGCTATTTAAAGCTTGCATATTTGACGTTTGTCGACTACTGTAAGCCAGCCAATCAGTCACAGAATGAGGTGCCTAATAAAACGTGGGCCTCTTGCTTTTGAGTCATGTCTACATTGCATAGTTGTAAAACAACAGGTAATGGTTTGAACGGATTCAGAATGGACAAGGTTACAGTTGAAATTCTGGTTTTGAAAACAAAACAGATGTTAAAAACCCTAATTTATTGAAGGAGCTCAAATCAAATTTTGTATTATCATTAGAACTCCCGTCACGAATCTGCTTTGAAATATTACCGAGGAAAGTTAGGTGAGAATCCCGCATAACGGTAAACCAAAAATATAACAAATCAGAACAGGATCTGAAGATTTTGTGCTTCATCAGTGCGCACGTTTCATGTTCATGCCAGGACTCGAACCAAGAACCTTCGGGTTGCGAATGAAACCCAGAAATAATCGAATGCTGCTGAAAATTCACCTATCCGGATTCATAAAGCTACTGTATTGAATTGACTGGAACAAGCTAAACCGAACTCACTACTCTAAAATTGGATTCTAAGCTGATTAGTTTAACTTTAGCTCTTGTATTCCGAATCCCTTCGGAATGGATGTAAGGTTAACTCTGACCTGGATGAAACAACTGTCCAAGACTTTCTGTCAGCCACCAAGTCATTTCCCTTGGAGCAAATCAATCAGATTGTTGGAAACCTCCCGGTTTGAAAGGAGATAGTTTGAATACTTGTTTTCAACCGTGACCTATCAATCCTTCATAGAGCATTCTTAGATAACCAAAACTAACGTCACTACTCCACGCATTGCTTTGGGTTGAGTGCACCAAAACAAAGAAGAACTATCTTACAACTTAGAATCCGCTTCTTCTAAAACAAACGCTAAGTATTTCCTGTATTTTTAAACTTTGAAAAGAAGAGGAGTTTTAAATTAAGTTTGACATGATTTTTGGGTACAGATGAAGAAGAAGAAATAACAAGTTAAACTGTTCGACTATGGAGGGAGTCAGGTGACCTTATCGATCTCGTGTGATGTGCCCTATCGAGGGATTTGCATCGCTATGATCATATATTCCACATCTGTTGTGTCCAGCTACATTCATCGGGGAGAGTCTCTCCAGCAACTGCGCTGTTGTTCGTCCCATGTTCAACTGGACAGCAAGCATATGTGTGGCTGTACACATTATATGATAGTGTTTCAAGGGAAGGAAAATATATCTATCTATATGGTCAATATGTGAAGCTGCACTTATGCAAGAATGAAACTGATGCTCGCACGCACGCACGCGCGTGCACAAACACATACCATGGAACGCTCAGAACCATCTGTGTATGGCCACTTTTGTCTTTTATTCACCTAAAGCACACCTGTCCAAGTATCATGAGGTCAGCTTGCCAAGTGGTTTCATTGTATCCTAGGCTTACACACACACACAATACACGCAGACGCATGCAATCATGAAGTTATTCGCCTCCATTCGCGGAAATGTTTGTCACGGCACATAGGGAAACCTAACTGACAAGTAGGTGGACCATGCAAGTCCGTTAGGGGTCAGACAAACCGGATAGTTTCGGACGGTACAGGCCAAACTGGGGTCTTGAGTAAAATGACTACCATGCTGAATGATCATGACCTTTTGGCGCCAGCAATGATACGGTACTGCCATGAAAGTCATGTATGCATGAATGCTTGGTTGGCTGACTGATTGACTGACTGACTGACCATAGTCTACGATTGTGCATGATACATGTTCGGTTCGGTAGTTTGACGATGTTGCTGGTTAGGTCAACATTGACAGATGTCGAATGTCCAAGGCTGGCAGATTTATTCCAGCTGAGACTATCAATCACAGAAATATCACAACTATCATTTTATCTGCTCAACGCAGACAGCGGCGGCCGTGGCAGCAGTAGAATTCGAAACAATCGGGGTAAAATAATCGGATTGAAGGGTTCAGCATCGCTCAGATAAAACTGAACTCATTTTGATAAACCAATATTAGACGTAGAAAAATATTTCGAATTTGAGGGGGTTCATTTAACTGGACAATTGACCTGGAATAAGTCACCCGCTTTTGAAGTTAAATACCCAAGAAACCTTGTCACCCGTTTTGCTTCTACACTGGGATTTTCAGTTTTTGACACAAACACGCCTAACAAGCAAAAGTAATTGGCAACGAGTGAACATACTTGGCATTTGCCCCGCTTGAACCAACACGATCTCCATCCGGTGTAGGCCATCTTTTCATATAGTCCAGACTGATAAGCTTCCAATTCAGTTCACCGAGAGGCTGACGACCGACAGATGCAGGTCACGGGGTCGCTGACATTTTCGCGAANTTTCGCGAAATCATTTATCATTACAGAAAGGGGTTTCTTCTATCCAAACCAGAGATCAGATAATGAACGCGTCAGATTCGAACCAATTCAATTGGGGTTGGGGGTTGGAGGGGGTTTGTTTTCCAATCAGCTAATTTGATCATATTTTCAGTTCTCGCTATTCCTCAGTTCCATTGATTGTTTTCTTTTATCCACTCTTTCTTGATTGACCCATTTTTATAGCTGCACTTATGCACGATAATTCTCTTTCCACAATCGCGCACATGGAATTTCATTTCTACTACAGACTACAGAAAATTGCTCAGCAAGTGTAGTTGACCTAAGTCGGGTAATTGGTGACTGGGAAACCAATATGGTTAACGAAAAACAGGTATATTTTCATTCCTATTTTCGAAGATAGAGAAGTTTCTGGGTTTTCAGCTCGCGGGTGATAAACAAAACACGAAACATGTGAACTTAATGAAAAAAATTAAAACAATGTTGTATCCCGCTGCCATGCCAGTTTTCAAGTGATTGGAATTGGACAAATATGAGAATTCAGATTCTCCACTGACGTGCTGAAAATTTCTGTTCTAGGCTAAACTCATGAACCAAATGAAAACACTGTTATTTTGGTATATGAACGCATGCTATCATTTTGCGTCATCTCAGGTGTTGGGGATCAAACGGTAAAGGGCTGTTTCAGGCACTCATTGCTTTAAGTGTGTAAAGTTTCCACGAACACCAGCACAGCGGCTTTGGAGTTACTCATTAATTAAAGGCATAAGGAAACAGCCTATGAGAATGAAATAATCAAGCACCTTTCGGATTGCGTTCCCTGAGTGTCCATGCTCATCTATTTCAGCCAGTGGTTTTCGCATGTGTTTTTGGAGTTTCGGGCAACGTGGGTTCCGGGGGGGGGGGGGTTGGGAGGCTGGGTGACGAACGGAAGACTGATATCCAAATTACGGTATACAATTTCAGTAGTCGCAAAATTGCGCGAACTGCAATACAGAGTAACCCCGGGGAGTAATGGTAGATAAATTGGTCCAAGCTAAGCTGATCAAGTTGGCTGGACAAACGATCAATACAAGTAGGTTATAATCCCCAGTGAAAACAGGCATCTCCTGCACCTGCTTGGGGATAAACATTCTATTCTAATTATCAATTCATCACCAAACAGCAAGCAGTGACGTTGGTGCTGTGATATGTACGTTCGAATATAAGCTAATCAAACGTATGGCTTATACATTGCTGAGCAATCTAGCCACTACTTCCCTCATCATATTCACTCTGCACATTTATCTCAATAAATGTCCACCTAATTGATAATGAAAAAGGTCACCCTTCCGAAAAAAATCCATCAATCAAAGGATCAAGCGACTTGTGGCATGAGAATAATTCAATGGGCTGAATTGAGTGTCAGGATGTGGACATTATGAAGAATTAACTATCCGGCCAAACCAGAAGCCGTTTGGCAAAGTTCTCCGGATGGATCGGTCTCCTTGCTCAATCGCATAGTTTTATTGCATAAATCTTCTCTCAGTCAACTTAATCGGCATTAAGGTCGTGCGGGGAAAAAAATAGCAAACAATTACGGGTGAAACAAAAGCACCGTGTCCATGGATTGAGGAGAAAACCCGAAAATGAATAATTACACAGCGGTTTGTTTGAATGATTGGAATTTGGAGCACAACATGCACAGAGAATATGCCCCAGCCGCTGTTAATTGTTGTTTATGAAACGGTGAGATAAGACAGATTGAATTGGTTCTTTGCGAAATGAAAGTGCCCGTTTACCTAAGACATGCTTTGAGAAATGCATATATTTGCATGTCTGTGTTTGAAATGATGCCGATTTAGTTGCTGCTGTTGCTGCTACCGCTGCTGCTGCTGCTGATGATGATAACGGTCACAAGACGGAGAAATACCACGTTTATTGATACAGTCAATTGAATGTCACATTAGATGCTTGTAAATTCAACTGGACCGCACCGTATTTATTTTCACGAAATTAATAGTTTTGCACGGAAACAATGTTTCCAAATCAGGTCTAACCGGGGATGGAGTCTATCAAAACGTACCATCTCCGCTGACGGCGGTAAAGCAACTGGGAATCCAAGCTCGGTTAAGCTGTACAAAACAATAGGCTTCATATCTACCGCGGGCAATCTCTAGATGTCACCTAGTACTCCTCTCACGCCCCCCCCCCCGAAAATTCGCAATGTGTCAGTGCCAATCCACCTAAACGAAGGCCATCAGATGTTGTCGAATCAGACGACGCCCAGAGCGAGGCCTTGCATCAAAAAGGTTTCTTGTCACTCTCCAGCACTGCCTGAAAGTGTTTCTATTGTTTTAAAAGTGAAATTTCATTTTTTAAATATGTTGGCATATCTTTATGGGTATGTTGATAACCACTTTTACAACATTGCTCATTTCACCCGTCCTGCAGCAATTCATCTGTATTGTTTAAAAGAGTATAAAATGAAACTATGACTATAAATTTTCACAATAAATAGATTATCGGTTAAGGAATAAATGGAAAGCAAAACAAGTAATACAAACAGGAATATCTCAGTTCTTTGAATAAAACAGATCAACACTTTAAGAAATACATATTTTTAGAAACAAGAGTAGCATCGGTAGATGTTTCACTTGGTTAATAACTAGAAATCAGAGGACAGCCGCGTAGTTCAAACTCACAATTTACGAATTCAGATGCTGTTAACCAGTTGAACGCGCCAATAATGTATAATGTATGTAATCCATTCGTTTTCAAATTCAGTCGAACTTTGATATCAACATGTTTCATCCTAAAGCAATATACTAGCTATTTCTCCATTGTTGTAAACAAATGGGGTCTCATAGTGTGAGTTAAATACGTATACATTTTAACTCTACACGGCTGGGTGTACTAAAACTCTGAGCTGACCATGAATTATAAAGGTTCAATAAAACAGCCCTGGTGATACCGCGAAATAAGTTTGCGAGGTGATGTGTCCCATTCGAGCCGAATTTCTATCCATGGAGCACTTCTTGACGTTGCTTTCCAAAAGATTGCAGGTGTTTCAATGACTTGCAACTAACATCTAAGAAGTCTGAGTCCTGATTAAAGACACGAGGTTCAAAACCCGATTTTCGAGTCTTTGGATCACGATCACACTAACCTCGTCCGCTCAGCTCTCCAGGAATCACCTTTTCACTTAGTTCGCTGAGTGATCTGGAGATCACCATTGCACTCCCATGTTTTTGGCTACATTTCGATCGATTATCCGGGGTGTGAGGCCAAAATAAAGCTACCAAATGTGAACACGTAAGAGCGAACTATCGGTTGAGGAATAACGAGGGTAAAACTACCTTTATGATGCAGAGCACATTTAATTGTCACAACTACTACTACTCCCTTACATCCCAGTTAGCTGAATGCAGCTAGACGAAAAAAGATAACTGCTCTCTTAGTTGCTCATACCAACAATCGCTAGTGATAATAGTTGAGAATAGTATTGTGTTACACTGATGAAGATAGTACATATCTATTCACTGATATCAAAGTGCTCTCTGGTCCAAAACTAGTGTTACCTATTAGGAATGAATATGTTTAACGGTAAAAGTTGAAGCTTTTTAACATAATATTATACTAGGCACATGTGATGTGAACTCCAACGAGTCAAGCTTTACAAGTGTAAAACTCGGTCCGGCTTTCAAATCCAAAAGATAGGCCCTAAAAGAGCGAGACGGCCTTTGGAGAAATCACCATACGAGCTGAGCATCACCTTAAAGTAGTACAGAGCTTACTTGTCGAAAGGAAACATGGAAGTTATGGTTTTGTCACACCTCTTACATCATCATCATCCTCATCTTCGTAATCATCATTATTGGACCGAGGATAACGCCAGATGTCAGGATTATCTTTTGATGAACTTCACCGGACTCCGCCTGAACCGGTTTTCCCTTCTGTTAGTTAACGATCACTCACTACTATGTTCGTTCCGTGCGAACTATCTGAAGGTATTTTTAACTCACACACACATACACACACACACACTCTCATAGTTCGCACACATCAATGAGGCGTTTTGTTAGGTCAGAAGACTGTTATTACTCTCCCGTAGACTAACTGTGCTTTCTCTATTACATACATGTGTTTCGTAAGTTTATGAACACTTTTATGACCCCACCCCACATACACACGAGCTAATGTTAAAGTTTAATATCTCCATACGTCTTTCTGCTATCGCAGTTCCATTCTTCCTTACTTATCACGTTTCCTTGTCGAACCTCATGACGTTTACCAGGGCACTTCGTGCACTTTTAGCTAATTTCACGTTCCAAGTTTTCCTTTATTGTTGCATTTAAATTTTATTATGGGTCAATTAGAAAGCCGAAACTTAGTGAAACCCATAAGATGTGTACACAGTAGGTTCAGTTGGGAATACAATAAAATAGTAAATTGGAACGGTTACTCACGAGTACTGAAGAGCTTTCAGAATATCCGCAGCAAGAATGAAGTGGAAAGCTGAAAATTCACCCGAAATGTAAGGATAAAGGTTACGTTGATTTTGATTTGACTAGAGTTATCCGTCATCTCTTGTTTCAAAGTGTCGGAGGCATTTGCTAAACCCGTCAGAACTGAGTATAATACGGCTTTCACTGGAGGCTTTGAGGAGAATCAAGATCCGGACTGTGTTTGCACACTACGAGAAAAACTGAGGTTTTGTGACCGTTAGCGGTAAAACAGATAGACCAAATTTTTCAAATCCACTTGGTACCGATTTTTTGTATAAATAAATGACTGAGTGGTTAAATTTTGACACATAGTTTACGTTAGCGAAAGCCGGTTGCTCACTGAAAAATCTTTTATTCAAAAAGTCATAAAGTTACCAAACTACGCACTATAAATATTCTATCCTATCGATAAATCAACAATGTTCAGCTTTTTGGATATTAGTGTGTCCCCGTTAGTGTTCTCTGTGATTCATCTGATCAGAAAAATTTTATGACGAACTACTTTGGTATATGCATAACATGTTGTTAGTTCTAGATGGTTTGACAAGGCTGGAAGAACGATTAAGAAATTCCACATTATCCCTAGCAACTGAGTAAACGCAACCTGTTAGCAAAATGCCGCTATGTGATTATTGTATTCCCAACTACTTGAGAATATTATTGCGACGAATCTGATGATTGCATTCAACTATCCAGAGTCAAAGAGTACTTGCCACGGACTTCTGTGTTTCTCAAATACAAAAAATATAAATATTTCCAGGTGCAATCAAGACGCATGCGAGTGAGTAATTAATCATGAAAACCGATGTCCATACCGACATTTTGGAACATAATCTCTTTCTGGCGAGGGAATACTAGTTTGCGCAAGTGGCTTTTATGTGGACCGCTGATAGGCTCAAGTTGCAACCAGGAGTTTATTGAAAGAAAATTGTATCGGATAAGTTGTTATTATATCCTCTAAGCGGTATCTGAAAACGCGCACAAAGACCGCTGTGTCCTACTCATGTTCTTATTTTATGAGCTGGTGATGATGTTCGTGTTGTTGTTGTTGGTGGTGGTGGTGGTGGCGCTGTGGGTGGTGCTGTGGGTGGTTAAGCTGTCTAAATCGCTGTCACTGGGCGCTCTGGAACCAGACTTCTCCAGCTGTCCTACTATCCGGTTAGTTTCCTCATCCTAAATTCCAGGCTTTACACTATTAGCTACTGTTACAGAATGGTACGTCACTGTAAAAATTGTGTTTTCACTTTCAGCTGTACATCACAAAAATGAAGCACTGAAAAATGTCATACTTCAGAAAAGGGAAATCTTCACACCTATGCAAAAATAAGTAGAATTTGGTTAATGAAAGCATTTCTGTCAATCTCCAGAGCCCGGAGAGCCTTCTCATATTTCGTGGATATTTTCCATGTCCACCGGTTTTGCCAGGAAACTTTATTTTGAATAGTTAAACAGTGACTTTTGTACCAAAAACCTTTCGAACATCACTTTGAACAAACAACAATAACAGTGCAATTCTGTGTAAGAGTTTATGCAACCTTGTAATAAGTAAATTTGAGAAATCGGGGTGGATACTTGATTCACTTTATTGGCATTGTTTTACGGAATCGAAATTCAGCACCTTTTTCAACCAATCACGTAGAATAAACTGCAAATTTAGAATGTAATTCATTCTCATGAAGAGATAACATCTACCTCAAGATAATGGTGATATTAGTGAAACCCCCAAGGATGATGATGATGATGATAATGATAGGGACGATAAACATAAAGCTGATTGATTGATCAATTAAGTAAATGAATATAGTTTAATGAATACTGTTAATAAATTATGTGCGTTTTTGATCCCAGTAAGTGATTGGGTAAATAGATAGCGGGAATCAGCCGGGTAGCGAAAGTGAGCGTTAACTGATTGCAGTTGCTTGTTAGTTGTAGTTAAAAATAACTGTCAAGAACAATTGTTTTTGTGCTGTGTCAATCGTTTTTTGAGCATCTTGTTAAACCGTGTAAAGTGTTTTGATCAAATTCGTACACCATGTGGAAGCGGCAGGGGGNGGCGTACTGTCTTGATCAGGATGAGGATGTCGAAGTGATCAGCAGGGCGCGGTGGGAAGGCGTGTGTGTGTGTGGGGGGGGATAAAATATATTTCCACGAGTAATCAACAAACACCTGTTTCTGACAGTTATGGCATAACCACTGGGGTCATGTGAAATTTGCCGCTCAGGCCGTGCCGTGCCATCGTGTATCGCGCACCTGTGACCAGTTGTTCTTGATCTAAGAAAACTTTCTTGTCCTGACAAGAAACCCTAATCCACCTCAACAACATGAGTGGTTAGCTAAGAAACCTCGAACCGGTCGTTATTACTCTCCGGACACTAAGGTAATATAAATGACAGTTATAGTCATGGGATATCGTCTTATTATCTGTATGGTAAATGAAAAAACATACCAGATCGCACACTACAGAGGTCAATCAATGATGAATACGACTCTCATAAAATAAAAGTTAAAAATATGAAGTTTTGTTTTTAACCAGTAGTCATTTTGCAGCAAGTCTTCGAAGTCCATTAACCCCGTCCCACTTTTTCCGAGTTTTCCAGCAATCGTACATTTCTATTGTGTGATAATATACTTCAGGATATAGAATATTATTACCAGTATTATTTGACCATACAACACTCGAGTGATGTATAGTCTTGTTCTAATTATCCTTCATTGGATCCATCAATGTCTTTCAAATTTTGGCTCCTCGTGACAGTGATAGATGCGCACTGTACCATGTAGCGTCGATGTGTACCACTTGTCATGGGCCACGAATAACTTCATGAATCTGGATTCTAATTCAAGTGGATTTGGTGCTTTGATGGCCAGTTTACCTTGGGTCGCGAATTCAGTCTTGATAAACCAACCCGATTTGACGAATCATCATTTCATGCAAGAGAAAATCAATCAATTTTAAAATTTAGATATGAGGTAGTTGTAATACGCTTTACTTCGATGTACGATAAGTATAAAACGTGAAAACGTTACGTTTGTTCTTCTGGGATGACATCTAACGCTTGATGTGTAATCGACGATCATCGTGAAAACCTATTCATATTTGAGCACTTGGACAAACACATTGATTCATGGGCTCATCACGAAGCCCCGCAAGGTGGTGTCACGTAGCAACAGCATACTATACTATACTATACAGTATACTATCTACCATTTGGTTGTTGTTGTTCGGGTACATAGATTAGTCTTTTATTATACCGATTCTGTGCGAACCACACTTTGTCTGCACTTTGAATTTATTAATCACTCCAAAATTACAGTTATAAAATTGGTTGACTGTCAGGAAATACGTTTCACTCCAATCGTAGATTGTTTGAAACAGGAAAGGCACTGACGTGTGTAAGTGAGCCAAACGCGGGGGTTTTACTCCACCTTTTCCCATCGAGCTTTAGTCAAAATCCGAAATACTTCAGCCAAAACCCACATTCCTTTAGCCAAGATGCACAAACTGGAGTCACGCCGCTGTAGGCGAGCCTCAGATCAAAAAGTATCGGAATATTCTGAAATCAACGGGTGTTTGAAAATTTATTTTCTAAATATATTGATGTTGCAAAGCATGCTGCAACACATGTTGATTGGAGAAAGTTTAACCGATGTGCCCGTATCTTCAAACTATATGACACACCTCCTACAGCTTCAATGTTTTTGTAAAACACCGTTTCCCATGAAGCTATGGACAAAACTCGTAATAATTACGCCTCGACCGTGGTAATCATGACATATGTTGCAGCATTAATAAACTGATGGCAATTATGAGGGTGTACCCTTACAAGCGGTTTATTATCCTTAACACGTTTATGTATCTATTTTTGATCACCAGAGTTCACTTATAAATGTAAAAATATGTGCCGTTTGAGTTACACTTGACAGTTTTACTCCTAGAAGTATCGCATTTTAAACAGAAACACGGAAGCTGTATGAGATGTCGAATGATTTGACCATACGGACACGTTGGTTAAAACTCCAATCAACGTGTTGCAGCATGCAAACCTCACACCTTAATTTTTAACCAAGCTTTGCAACAACAACATTTGTAGAAAATAATTTTTTTCAACATCCGCTGATTTCAGAATATTCCGATACTTTTTGATCTAACTCACCTACTGTGACGTGACTAAATTTTGTGCGAGGAGGCTAAAGGACTACGGGTCTTGGCTAAACTATTGCGGATTTTGGCTAAAGCTTGATGGGAAAAGGTGTAGTGATAGTCAGTTTTCTAACGCTTTGTGCGTCACGCACAGCCTTTCTATGGCACTAAACAAGTGATACCTGGTCTGACTGAACGTGCATAGCAAGCTGTTTGGGGTATTTGCAGGGGCGACGAACGGACGGATGACAGACCGTGTAACGCGTTCCGAAAATAATGTAATACATCGTGTTTAATCAAGCAATCGCATCTTGAGACTGAAACGTGAAAAACTCATGTTTTCGACTTTTTCGAAGCAGTCAGTTAATTACGCATCCATTGAAGTGAATGTGCCATTAGCAAGACCGAATCGGATATGCATGTGCGTACAGATGATTGGACATATCAAAGGTATGTTTCAAAAATGTATCGCTACGCTGAACAGTTCACACCGATCAGTAACAGGCGACCCATAAACGAAAAACATGTTTATAAACCCGTGGGATCTGTGGTCTATTTGAGTTGCTTAGACTAGTGTATTTTGCCCCGTGGTTCTCATTTTGAGATACATTCGCATGTTCAAATGATCATCACTAACAAGTATTAGCATCATAATTTGAATAGATTGTTCATCGTCAGTGATATTGTGTAATTGAGCTCTGCAGTCGGTTTTTCTCATCACGCACTTGAACCATGCATCCTTTTCCCTAACTAATCGGATACCAGAACCATCTCGGACAAGAGGGTTCCTTAACATCCATATTGACTCGAGGGATAGGTAATTGCATAATACAATGATTGCACGCATTCCTGTGTCTTCACACTGCAATGACCAACATACTCTGACTAGAAATACTGATACCCCATTACGCAACGGTAATGAGAGAAGAAACATGACGTAATTGGCAAAGGCTGTTTTACGGTTATGTACTCCACCACTAATCCCGAGTTATCGAAGTATGTCCAAGTAGTGTGCATCCGACTGACTAGTAAGTCCTCCTTTCGGTCGAAAAGTAATGGTTCTCCAACACATCTTTTGTTCCCTACTGAGCTATATCATCACACTTCAAGCTTGATTTCTCTCACTTATTTATACACATGACCAGTCAGCTTGCTATTCTGTTGCATGTTGACCTGGATCGTTTGATTGATTGGTACCATGACAGTTCAGCTGGACATTGGTGCATTGTTCAACCTGAATGAGTTCGACTATCGCGGTGCAAATTGCTGCCCAGTCTGCATTTCGTCCGTCGCTTTGTTTTTTTCCCAATAATGCGAAATTTAGATTGATCGTGTTTGGTGCAATGCACAGCTCTGCATACGTCACTGAATAAGTAAGCAAATATGTGCATGATTGGATCACCACTTCGAAACAGGCACGCAGAGTGTTTAGGAGTAGAACAGAAGCTTCGAACTCCCGTATGCGAGAATGTTCAGCTGGTCGGTAACGCTGACGATCATTACCTTGTTGAGCGGAAGTGGGCAAATGACTGGAGTGCATTTACATGATTCAGTTGCCGTGTAACCAGACTGAAACGAACCTGACTGAATCCAACAACCACTTGCCCGTGCGCTATCCAACGAGAGCAACGCATTTCAGCCCCGGCCACGTTCATTCATATACACGCAGACATTTCTCCTCCGGGCGGAATAGGTGAAAATGACCGGTTAGACAGACCGCGGTATTTGTTCATGTTGACAGTCTGGTAAGGTCGGCAGTCAGACAGGACGATGACGACAGTGAGTCGTCTGTCAAAACCCCATCCGTAGGTACACCCAGGCACGTAAACTGAACCTGACTAATATACACAACCCACGAGAATTCATACAAGCGGAATGTAGCGGGTCAGATTGCGCACTGGCGTAGATTGATTTGCCGCACTGCGGTTTTACTCATCCATCCACTCACTCACCCCACCNATATGCGCGATACGACATCAATGATCATGTGGAATAGTAAAGCCACAAGTTCTCCCTGAATCCCCACTCGCTCGCGCGCACGCGCGCAAACACTCGTGGTTCGCGTATGCGCTTATGTTTCCGGAATAAATTTGTCATTTCCGGTAGGGAGTACCGGACCGAGTTCACTTTTTCTCTTCAATGTCTATCTTTGCGATTGGAGAACGGAAAAAATGCCGTGTCGTTTTTCTCTCGTTCTTTTTATCTTCGGATCTCCCTGTTTTTTCATCACTACTCACCACACGCTCAAACGTGCGCGTCGTGATAAGTATACACCGGGACCGGTGTGCGTGTGTGTGACTGCGTGAACGCACGTTACCTCTCGCACAAACTGGACTCTCTCGCTCTCGCCGCGTGTGATCGGGACTGAACACTTGACGGAAATCGCCAAGTTGGGTGATGCATGCGCACGTCTTCCATACGATGAAGAATCAAGTATGAAGTACTCGAGACTGGAATTAATGAGGTCGAACGGAACAGTCACACGCACACTGACTGACAAGATTGACATGCACATCCACACAAATGTGAAATGACAACTTCAGTGTAAATATTGCGTGAACCTAAACTCAGTCGAACGTCGCACCTCCCACCTCTGACGCGGCCGCCCCGTTCGCGATAAGTGCTTGTCTATCTGGTTCGAAATACAACTAGGTATAATCTAGCTCAATCGGACCAAACTGGGCTTATATATATGTATCACATTGTTTTTTTCGATTTATACTAATCGTTAAACCCCCGTCAAAGGGAGAAAATCATTCATGGCTGGTGTGAAATGTAACGTCAGCATTGAGGTGGAGAGAGGGATCTCCGAATGCAGAACCACGTGTTTAAGGTCAGGAGGCAATGGTACTTGACCAGGATAGTTCTCAAGGCTCGAGTTGATTGTAATCTTGAGAACACTGCCGACTGGATAGAAGTGTACTCCTTCTCAACGCAACCACTAACGCTACGTTTCATTGGAAAGTAGCTCAGAAATTCTAGTCGTGAAGCCTAAACATTATTCAATTAGACAGAAACCTCGAGGGTTCACATTCGATTATATCCTCCGGATGTACACCCATCCTCACCAATCGGTACGCTCCGCTGATCTCGACAGTTTGCTCTCCATGAAGTCACGCACGGCAAAACATCTCACATGAAAAATCGTATTTACTCTTTGTAGAGCATTTTGTTTTTTGCCGAACAAAAAGGTAAGAATAGGAAACTCTCTGACAAGTTCTATCGTCCTAGCTCATAATAGTGGCTCCAGTACTCCCGTTTCACAGGTCCCATCCACAATAGTGCTGTCTGGAATCACACGAACTCGTACAGATGCAAATGGCATCAGTCAAAGCTCCTGTGTTATGTTTGACGGAACACTTAAATAGTCAAAGCGAACTGTCAAAAACAACTGCCGTTAGGATACTGTACCTTTGCCGGTACATCCGTATATCCGGGAACCGCAAATATTTGCATTCATATTCTAAAAGGTCCGAATGGAAACATCAGTTTTATCGCTACCGGTTTTAAGTTAACAATCAATCGATGATGCGAACCTATAATTTTGTTCACCAATTGTGTCTACAGTAATCAGAATAACGGAGATATAGACGTGAGTCTTTTATTGTCCGTTTACTTTGGGGTACCAGAGATACTGATCTACCGACATGAGGATTTATTGATCCGAACGTAGTTGCACTGTTATTCGCAATCTACGGTTAGATATTCAATCCACATATGGTGTAAGAATATTTGTGGAAAGCAAATGAATCAATGCACCCTGGAAAATTCATTACGTTTTTATGTGGTTTTCATCTTGCCACCAAATACTTCGAGAATAACTGACTGAAATTCCCCAAAATGTAAATAACTGTTGAAGATTAAGAGCGGCAAGGAATATTTTACCTCCGGGTGAAGCCTACGAAATGCTTTTTGAAATCCGATAAAATGAATGACTTATTGGGTTTATCTTTTGGAGAAAACCAACACGGCAGAACGTGAGCAACCAACCGTAATCAAGTGACAATTTTTGACTGTTTAGGTTCAAAGAGACCCAAATCCCATTTTGATCGAGTAAAGCTATCGATACAAATTCAGGAGAAATGAGTACCAAATAGTTTTCTAAATTAGGAAGATTTTTATTGGGTTGCACACGCATGTGTTTAAATCAGCACTCCTGCGTAAATCAGATGGAAGATTGAACTGAGTGTGTGTTGGAAAACGCTTTGACAGGAACATGTTTCCGTCATACAGTAATCATAAGCGATGTGATTTCCACCGTTGGTAAAGCGCTGCATTCCAACGAAACCAATGTGTCACACGCTTAGTTCGTTAAACAACATTCACTGATTGTGATAGAGGAGTCACCCTTAAAGTGACCAAAAGGATCATGGGACTCCTCGGTCTGTGAGATACGCTGCCCCTCGAAAACACGGACATACACCTGCCTTGAGCTAACCCAATCTCCCGATTGAAACCCTGCATAAATTCACTAAATATTTGCGGTGAACGTCTGAGTGGTTTCTCATGGATCGGTTTCATTCAATAAGTTCTATTTTGGACAAAAAGCAGCCTCGTCCCTAATGTACCCGGGATAGCATGATTTTGAAAGTTGCCATAATGCACAGAATTCAATACGTGATGTCTGATCTATCTGAGTTAACACCATGAGCCCTGGGATCACGGAGTGCGACGTTGGAGGACGAAAAGATGACATAAATGTGAACACAATTCACTGAAAGATGTCTTATCAACTTCTGTCACATATCCAAAAAGATCCAAAAGGAAAAGTCGAAACTGACATTGGTTCAAATTTTAATATGCTCTCCATGTGCTCCACTATGAGGAGCGGAATGTAGGGAATATGTAATTTCGTCAAGCCTATCTTTTAGCTTAATTATTGTTCAAACCACAATATGACCTTAAGCCAAATTTTGCCCTATGCTTCTATTAGAAACTGTGCGTCAGAGCTTGGAAGACGATACCCGAAATATCTCAGACCGTAAAATTCCAGTTGCCCGCCCGATAGTTGTCACAATTAATAGTTTAGTGAATCCTGGCTTTCGTTCAGACACGCTGGGGAAACACGGCTGATTAGCGTTTTTTTATTACACACATTCGTGTGGTGAATAGCAGACGGGACAAACCCCACAGTCACGAAGACCTGCTATTCAGTGATGAAAACCGGTAACCTAATCCCCGGGACTTGGAGTGGCGAATCACATAAGGCCCCGATAGGTTAAGCGTGGTATTGAACCGGACGATAGCAAAGATGTCTATCACCAAAGTTGGGTGGAGGTGGTGGGGCTCGAACCTCGAACCATAGGGTCCAAAGCACGCCAGTGACAGCGACTAAACTACTGCGCCACCACCACCCATGCTGTGGCGTGGTTCACCGTTTAAAGATTTGCGGACTCAACCAAATTTGTGATGAGGGATGTGTCGGTGATTAGTTCTGACGACCAGGCCACGGTAACTGAAGAACTACTGCCTAAAGCCTCTGTGTGGTAACACTTCAACGATGCGCGAATAACATTCTACCCGGATAATCTTTTCATTTACAATGAGGTTCACCTATGCTCAGAGCCAATTCTTTACCCCCCCTCCCCAGTTGACCAAGTTCTCGATCAAAATTAACCGTCCTTTTGATTCAAGAGTGTTCCACGTTCCCTCACTCTTCGTGCATTTCATCTTTTATATCGAGTGTGAAAGTAACATTTGCTTAGCCTTTTCAAATCTGATTTGCTCTGCCAGTCTTGCATGTATACATATATTTTCTCATCTTCTTGTACGGCATAACAATCCAAGTCATCCACAGTCCATCTTCGTGGTACGCACATCTGTTGTCCATACATCGTTCCCTCAGCACATTCATGTGCTCTCTTTCCTCCTCGATCGTCCCAATTCACTCATACGTTAGACGGTTTTAAGAAACATAGGGAAGATGGATGGATAGTTAGGTAGTTAGGTGGTAGGTGGGTGAATGGATGGATGGATGGGTGGGTGGAGAGGTTATTTGTGAACAGAACGACAGTTGTAGACGTGATTAATATGCACAAACCCCGATCGAATGAATTTGCAGAGCATAGAATAAGTGCATCCGGGCCGGACGTGTTCATTCCACTTAATAAGCACGCAAAAATGCTTCACAGATTTGTGAAACAAATGGGCAGACGAAGCACGTTAAGGGGCCTTAAGTGCAAGAGTAAACATAATACAAGAGTATACCGGGCGCTCAGCAGTTGGTCCCTTACAACTGTAGAATTCTTTAAGCGGGAGGTAAGTATGGTTCCTCACCCAAGCATTCACACATAATGTACATCGCCACCACCAATCTCATGAACTTGGACAGGCTAACGTTGCCGTGGGAAACGATAGTCTAATGACGTTCGACATACAAGATCTGGTCAAGGATAATGCTGAATTGAAAAAAACGAAACTATAAGCGATTGTTCATATCTGCCAGCTCCTTCGTATTCAGACGTTTACAACTTTGCCCCCCTCCTCCCACCACTCCCACCACNCCACCACCACCACCACCACAACTATGACCACTAGGACTACCCCCTTACCCCAACAAACTCAGCCTTGCTCCGACTGTGCCACAGACCAGAAACCAAAGTGTGAAAATGATGGACTCATCTTGGTTCACTTTTTTTCTGTCGAGTGAAAAGGGCTTAGTGAATGTGTGTGTGTGTTTGTGTGGGTGTTGGTAAAGCCCACCCGTGGTGATGGCAAATCCATTAGCACCTCCCGGTGAAGGTCAGGTGTAAAACAGCACATTTGCATTTGGCAGACACAGGGATTTCCCTCATGCGCAGTTTGGTATCGTCCAGATCCGTGAATCAGTGAAGGAGGAGGGTTGTGCTCGGACTTGGGTTTTGGGTCTGTGCACGCAGAGTTGGCATTCGATTAAAGTGGCCACGAAGCACGTATCGTGTTGAACTGACACGTCTGTAAGGAGTTTTGAAAATTGATGCTCGCTGATAACTGTTTCGTGCTGACAACTGTACACCGTGATTGGGCGCTATCCATTACAACAGAAACCTGGGCACAAAACTATCCCATCCGCTCTTTATGTTCAGGTGTGAGATTAAAACTCGTCGGAATCCGGATGTGCGTGAGCTCATTTAAATAATTTGTATTGCATGGTAAACAGAACATAGAAACGAAATCATATCAGGCGGACATTCATTTTTTATTTTTCATTTTGCTTCCTCTTATTGAATATATATTGATATAATTTTCAGACAAGCGGCCAATCAGAGGACTGTCATACAACAGAGAATGCAGAAAATCAGGCAGTTTTGGTGGGATTCGAACACGTCCTCAAAGGCGATAGTTTTTGTAACCACTCGGCCACCACCGCCCACAGAGAAATTNGAGGAAACTCAAATATTCTTGGATCATAAAAATATAAAAAAACCATAATCGTTCTACACCGTCTACCGACGTTGCCATTTATATTTCGAACTATTGTGTGATAAAACGTTTTGCAACGAGTGTTGTCATATGTGGGATAAAAAGAAATGGGAATCGAAAGGTTGGGATGCAGTGCTCAGTTAACCCAACCTGGTTGGTCTTATTCGCTGTGCAAATTCCCGAGTTCGATCCAACCACGGGTTGAAAATGGAACCTCAGATGGATAAAAGCCCAACGGACCACCAGGCAGCTAGCTGATCAGAACGATTTTTCTTTTTCTGGTACAGTATTTAGTGTAATCCATCTTGGAAACAATGTTACGAGCTTGACACCTCGCTCATCTTAGCATCGCCCC